>CAEFZX010031109.1:0-63200 GCA_903066825.1 Alfaro cultratus | reverse complement strand
GGTGATGAGTTGTAATTGTCTCCAAATACAAAGTTATTATTTGGAAAATACATAAGTAGTAGTAGTTTTTAGGGGTTACTTGATGTCGCAATATTTTATCACCTGTAAGAGTCTTCTACAGTGGAAGGAGGAAGTGGTCATTCCTGAGTTGCTTTTTTGTCTGTCTGCCATATTAGATTTAACAAAAATATTCTTGCACTTGCAGTGGATGGACAGTAGTTGATAGTGTATTTCATAATGCACTAGTGGATTATAGAAAATGCATTATTTAATGTATTTGCATCCAGTTGTTGTTTTTAAAACTAATTAAATATTTTTTTTTCTTGAATAATCATTCCACTCTAAAAAAAAGAAAATAAAAAACCAGGTCAAGTTATTATAAAATTCATGCCTGTGGTGCATGTTACTTACATGAGACTGTATATAAGTAGCTTTTGTTGTAAATTGTTTTCGTTTCAGGTTCAACAAGCTTGGACTAGACGTGATTACAGCTGGGGAGGAACCAAATCCTGTCAATCAAGTTGAAGAAGTCCATTCTTACACTCCAGTTCAGTCAGCCCCACTCAACTCTGAGAGGATAGTTTACGTCGACATTGGAACCTCCCATTCTGTTGCTGTCACAGGTTCAAAAATCTACTATAACAATCACATGCCTGAAACCGATTTGTTCCTGCAAGCGTCTGACCTTGTCAGGTTTATGTATTTCCCACAAAAATGAAACCCGATCATTGTTGATTGAGTGTTAAAAAGATTTGATCTCATCTGTTATTTAAACTCCTGATTTTTCAGCTGTCCACTTTGTTAGAAATCATTTCTGGGTTTTGTCCGTTTTGCTCTCAATATGCAGAAGAGGGCCGGTGTTATACGTTTGGCAGCAACCAGCACGGTCAGACGGGCTGCAGCTCCCGGCGCAGCAGCCGGGTGCCCTACCAGGTGCTCGGCCTGAAGGACATCTCCTCGGCCGCATGCGGTGACGCCTTCACCCTGGCCATTGGAGCTGGTGAGTGAATGATCTGTGTAGCATCTTTAACATGACAAAAATCATAAACTACGAGCAAATTTAACAGCAAGATTTAAACATTTGTTCTGGTCGATTCACTCCCAGGGTTAAGAGTTACTCTTTATAGCGTTTAGGGTTTAGTCATACTGAAAGGAATGCTCATATTTCATCTTGCATATTCTCATACTTTTTTTCTTTTTCTTGTGGGACTTTTCTGTCAGGCAAAAGTCTGAGTTGTTCGCAAACATCTTCATTAGGTTCTATGACTAGATGCGGTTGAAGCTACCTGTAACTAGCGGCTAATATACCGTGCCATCTAACTGGGCTGCAGCGGGACTCACTTTCAGCCGTGTAGTTCCAAGCCTCAGACCGGCCCACTTTGGAGAACGACCTATCATCATTAAAATCATGTAATTGTAATCTTACATGTTACGTCCACAGTAAGGTCTTGAAATTCAGTATATTTTTCTATAACATCTCTTATTCAGTGCAAATACTTCATTGACTTGATTGATTGCTTCACCCGTTTCATCGTCCTCATTTGACGTTGCTTACCATGAGCTCGTTTTTGTGAAAAAGGTGCAGCATACATGATCAACCCAGTACCATGAATGCACATCAGGCCGATTTAAAAAAAAAAAAAAACGTGGCAAAAATGTCATATTGACATACTGGAATTTGCCCAGAACCTCCCAACTAGCCAATTTGTGTCTGTTAGCTAGCTAACTAGCAGTTTGTGTCTGTCATGGGTGATGGGCTGGAAGGAAGACTGTGGCAGGCAAAAGCCACATGGTGTGAAACCCGACACAGAGGCAAAGGTTTTAACATTTTTCAATTATCTTGCATCTTGCCTTAACTCAGTTCCAACTCAGAATAACAGAGTAACGGAAAACGGCAAAAACACACACAATCTGTAAACCATACTGTAACAACCTGTAGCCTGGGATTGAGTGAAGCCCCCTAGTGGTTCACCACAAAATGATATTAAAATCTGTTTGATATGAAACATTTCAGTATATTCTAAGATTAAAACTGCAGATATTTAGTCATTCACCAGCAAACTAACAACACCTCCAAAACAAAGGTGATTTGCTGAAATGGACAAAAGAACCACTTTCTTTTTCTCCCTCTTCTGTTGTTACTGGTCTCTATGTGGCGCACAGGGCTTGTCGAACCTAATTAGATAAATCCATTTATACACTGGAACTGTCCTTTTACCATGTTGGCCCTTAGATGGGTAACAGATGTCTTTTGTTTGTCTGTAAGTTTTGTTGCTGCAGTTGGGTGTAAAACAGTAAAAAGCTGTATTGTGACAGTGAGTGGCTCCCTGTGGAGAGGCCAGCCGTGCCTCTAGGTCTCTCTTTGTTGAAGAAGGGCTTTGTTCAGCTCAGACTTCCTACAGATAGAGCCATTATGAATCCAAGACAGAGCTGTCAGTTAAAGATTTGAGTGGATTAGCCCCTCAAGAGGAGGTTTTCCTATGAATTAGGTGATCAACTCTTGTTTTTTTGTGGGGTTTTTTCTGGCAGAAGGTGAGGTGTACACGTGGGGGAAGGGGGCCCGCGGTCGCCTCGGAAGAAAAGAAGAGGATTGTGGGATACCGAAGCCGGTGCAGCTCGACGAGAGCCACCCGTTCGCAGTGACATCGGTGGCCTGTTGTCATGGCAACACCCTGCTGGCAGTCAAACGTAATATTTTTTTTGCTTATTGCCCCAACTTAAGAAACGCCGTGGCGAAATGTGACTAATCTGATGAAAGGTCGTCTGAACTCCGGACGGAGCCAAGCGCGTGAATTCTTCTGCCGTATCGGCTGGTTCTGGAGTTCATTTTGCACTGAAAGTATCTGCAGCGTTGCGGGAGATTAGAGTTACAGCGGTCAACTCGCCTCCAGACAAAGAGTCGATCCATGACCAACCTGTTTTTGTGTGACATGTGAAAGAGAACAAAGCAACAATTAGTCTAAAAGGGAAAAAAAGTAACAGGGTTTGATGTATAGAGATTTTTACAATAACCAAAAGTAAAAATTCAGAATACCGTACCACCCCTTTAACATATTTTGTACCAAAAAAACTTTGGGTCCGTATCGTCCATCACTACATCGTTCACCAGCTTTCCTTAACCCCACCACATGATGTCAGTAAGAGGGACTGGATCCAAATGAACACCACACTTTAAGACTTTTATTGGTTAAAAGAAATTAAATATACATCTAATCATGTCCTTCCATTTTACAAATAAGTGATTTCTGTGTTTGTCTCTATGATTTCAACTTTACAACTGTGAAAAAAAAGTGAAAAACACTCTGGGTGTGAGTACAAAAGTATTCAACAACCCACTGCATCCATAAAAATCTCATTTGTTATCTAAATATAACTTTACATAATATATTTTTAGTAGTTATATCTCATTATTTCGAAATCAGAGGTTCATAGACACAAGGTGTGTGAATACTTTGACAACATAGTTTTGAAGTTTTGACATTTTAGTCCTTTTGAACTTAGTGTTTTAAGATGTTATAGCACACTCTGGTTTTCAAACTCATATATTAGAAAGAAAATGTAGATTCTGTAGAAAACTTGATGCTAATATCTTCATCACTTGGCTTCTTTCAGATATACTAACTTTACCTCTTCTGTGTTTCAGCTTTGTTCTAGGATCCTGGTTCTAGATGACTTTGAGCTGAACACATACAATGGAGACCTTCCCTAATCCTTCCTCAATCCTCCTCTGCATCCGGTCCATTTGTGTGTGTGTGTGTTTTTTCTAACGAACAAATATTCGTTTTGGTTGGCGAACACACACAGAAGGTCAGAACCAGTCAGAGGACACAGGTGTATCGGACTCCAGACATGCCAAAGGAATGTCGCAACACTGATACCGAAGCTGGATTACTGCAGCTCATTAGGCCGCTTCTCATGTGGTGAGCGATTGTCTTCCCTCACGCGTGTCTTTTCTGTCCGTCAAAAGCCAGCGAAAGTCAAACAGGTTTTGTTCCCTCTTAAGACGGCCGGGTGAATGAGGCGAAAAGAATGAAGGATGAAGTCAAGAGACGAGAGTGCGAGGAGGGGAGTCGGGTTTTTGGGCTCTTTATTGGATTAGTGCTGCAAACACAAACAGGCAGCGTTCAAACTAGATAATGAGGAGGGAGTGGAGCAGGTGGGGGGGAAGGTAAGGGGACATGTTAACCCGCTTGTTCAGACACATTCACAGCTTCTTCAGGGCAAAGAATAGCAGCCTGTAGAGTAAACAGGCAGCTATTCACGCCACCGCCAGCGGTAAACAACGTACTATTGACGCCGTTGTTTTCATTCCACTGTAGGAATTTTTACTGGCTGAACAGCTGAGACGGTTTTCATGCCATAGAGACCGAAAATGGCGAGAGGCAGATAACGACGTCTTTCCGGCTTCAAGTACATACCTCCCATAGAGTTGAAACCAGATATTTGCATGTACTGAATAAATAGGCACAAGCATGTTTTTTGTTTGTTTGTTTGTTAAATTGGACCAAACTGTTCTTGTTCTAGGTTACTTAGAATTACCCAAATTATTTCTATTTGCTCAATGCCAGAAAACTTGGCGAGAACATGTTTTAGAAATTTTGTTTGTTTGTTTTTACTTCAAATTCAAAAATGTGCATACATTTGGTCGTAGATAACTGTCTTTTTGAACTGTACAACTTACATTTCAAGAAAAAAAAAATCTAAAACGTCTTCCGGCATTTAGCAAACAGAAATAATTTTGGTAATTCTAACTAGCCCGAATCAAAGTTTGGCTGATTTAACTTCAGACAGTGATGAGATCTGTTACATATTCAGTGTATGTAACAGATTAAACAGAATAAACAACTTTGGTTTCTGTGGATCGAAAACATCTGAATTTTTAAAGACAAGTCCCCCCCCCTCCAGGGCAGAACGAGCGTTGAAAACTTCCCGTCTTCATCTGATAAGAGCTGATTAGAGACAAACGAAAAAGTAGTAAAACATTGTGAAAGAATAGGGTGCCTTGTTGTTTAATGAGGCTTCAAATTAGTTAAATGAAACTCGCGAGACCTGATTAATTTTACAAAAAAAACAGCAATAGAACAGTGTGGAAACTATCTATAATACATTAGATTACCACAGAGTCATATTTATTATGCTGGTGATTAATGTTTAATACCGCTGCAGCTGGTAACAGTGAGTAGATTAAAGTTTCATACTTCAATCTTTAAAGGTGAATTATTGATTCCTAGTTAATTATGTCATAATATATTCATTTGAATGCTGATTAGTGAGTTAAGCAAAGTAAAGAAAGAGCATGAGTAAAAAGTATAAAACAGCATGTTTTTGAACTGCACGACTAAAAGTGCATTTTGAACATTGGTGCAAATGAAGCATTTTTGACTTTTTTAAATAAAGAGCTGAGAGTAGAGAAAAGAGAAGAAGGATGTGAAATGTTAAGTTTAGCTGTTTAATAATAAAAAAAAACACCACGAGAGAATTTGTTAATAAAATTTGCTTTGTTCAAACACGTTGCATTGGAAAGTGTTTATTTATGTATTTGGTCACTTTAAAATCACAAATTATAATTTTAACAACAAAAGTAGTGCAAAACTGTAACTCATATCGTCCAAAGTTGCTGGCTGATGGGAAGAAGAATCTCCTGTCTGTATTTTGGCGGATATGAAGAATGAAGATGCTTAGAACAAATCGATTTGTGGATGCGCCAGAACTTTCTCCAGCTGAACAGAAATAGAGATAAAGTTATTCCCCAAAGAGGAACGATCTAGTCAGCTTCAGTTATAGTAATTAGAAACAGGCCCAAAATCTGGGTATAGTGATGGACTCTGACCTGAACCTTCAGAGTCACATAAAGACAGTTACAAAGTCGGCCTTCCATCACCTGAAAAACATTTCCAGGATTAAAGGACTAAAGTCTCAACAAGATCTAGAGAAACTCATACATTCGTGTTGATTACTGCAACAGTGTCTTCACAGGTCTGCCTAAAAAAATCAAGCTTTAGCTGATCCACAACGCTGCTGCTGACATTCTCACTAAAACCAGGAAGATAGAGAACATCACCTCAGATCTAAAGTCCTTCCACTGGATCCCTGGAGTTCAGAGAGCAGACTTTAAAATACTGTTGTTAGTTTATAAATCATTTAAGGACTTAGCACCACAATACATTAAAGATCCACTGTTGTTGTGTCAACCTTCTATGCACTACAAACCTGGAACAAACTTCCAGAAACCTGCAAAACAGCTGAAACACTGAGTTCCTTCAATCAAGGCTAAAAACACAACTGATTTTACTTCATAATAACTGGAACATTGATCAGTGTTTTTACTTGATGATTTTGATTATGACCTTTGACAAAATGTAATGTGTATTGCTTGTTTCATAATTGATGACTGTATGACATGAAGCACTCTGAACTGCCTTGTTGCTGAATATGTGCTGTACAAGTAAACCTGACCTGACTTATACTCCTCAACGTTTGAGATGGTCAAACATCTCAAACGTTTTCCCTCTTTACCCCATAAAGTAGTTAAAACTCGGTCAGACTGGATGAACAGTATTTGCAAACATTGATTCTTCACCTCTTCAGATTTCCAGTTGGATTTAGGACTTCAGAACATGTTAGCATCCTTAGATTTAAATTCTTTCATTGTAGCTCTGGCAGCATGTTTAGGGTCATTGTACTCCGCTCTGCTTTCAGAGCTCTTTGCTTCCTATAACAGGTTTTCTTACACCATTACCCAGTAATTAGCTCCGTCACTCTTCCCATCAGCTGAAGACTTTCAGGGATAGTTCCATTTTTTGTGGGGCTCCAAAAAATGTTCTCATCTTTTTTGCTGCTGTTGTTGTTGTTTAAATGAATGTGTGCTTTGCAAACATTGCACTTTATATAAAACTCATAGGCCCAAATCATGTGATTGGTTATTTTAGGATTTTTATGTATATATACAACACAACAAATATTCAAGTATTTGAAAATTATGAAGTTACTGTCAATTTTTTTGGTAAGAACATGGAGTTATTGGTAAAAAAAAAATAATAAGTTAGATTTTTACACTTTCCTGGTTCTCCTTTGGATAAAATCCCAAATAAAACACGTGGAAATGTGTGGCCCTAACAGGACAAAGGTGAAAAAGTTCAAGTCGTCTGAATACTTTAGCAACGCATTGGAAAAATTAACACAACATTTTTAATTTACTGATCCTAAGCTTGCGGTGTGTGTTTTTGACCGATATGAATTCTTTCTCCCAGCTATCAGACACCTTGTTGTTGTGAGGACATGGCCCCGCTGCCATTGTTGTCCTTGTCCCGGTGATGTAATGGTGATGTAATCCGGAGCCAATGCAGCAGGTGAAAGAAGATCCAGATGTGTGGGGTCGAGCGCTGGTCTGCCTCTGTTCCTCACCTCACATCCAAGGTGTTTGCGTTTTAAATCAGCTGCAGCAATGTCAGCTGGAGGGGATTTAAAGCGCACAGGTGCTGGATTTGAACAGAAATCGCAAATATTAATATTTAGCGTGTGTATTTATCCGCCTCTAGAGGGCGCAGTTGTCCCTCTTTAACGTCTCCTTGGACGTATTTGAGTCAAAACCTTGCTTTTTATTTATTATCTCTCACCTTGTTTTTGCTACGTTTTCTCACAGGTGAGCGTATATGACACTGTACGTCGGGTGAATATGAGCAAAAAAAGTCTAATTAAAGATCCCGGAGGCAACGGAGGTACAAGGCGACTCCTCCCGCTTGGAGGAGGAGGAGGAAGAGGAGGAGGAGCTGCGTGTGCACCTAAACAGACGGTGAGGGTAATGCATTGTGTTCAGTGTGTCAGTCCTGCACGCAGCGCAGTCAAGAGAGCGGCCCAGCCGGTCCAAACAAACCCAGCGGAGGGGAGGCATCGTTCCTGCTGCTGCGGCTGTCCTCCATCGGGAAGGAGCAGCGGCGGAGGACGAGTGGCTCCGCAGCCTGTGACGTGAGCTGCTGTTCGCCTTAAACGGCTCCCTGCTCCCAGAAGGGGAAAAACAAAAACAAGAGGGTATCAGCTGTATCGTTTTATTTTAACCCGAAAGGCCCCGAGAGAGGGATAAAAAGCGACCGCGAGCCCCGCAGACATGCCCGGCTTCGACTACAAGTTCCTGGAGAAGCCGAAGAGACGCTTCCAGTGTCCGCTCTGCAGCAAGGCGATGCGGGAGCCCGTCCAAGTGTCCACCTGTGGACACCGGTTCTGTGACACCTGTCTGCAAGAATTCCTCAGGTAGGGTCTCCGTGTGTGTGTATAGCATATATGTGTGTGAGTATGTAGCCTATATGTGTGTGTGTGTGGAGAAATATACATATATATCTATATATCCAGTTATCTGCAGGTGATATTGTACCCTGCTTCTGTTTGGCGCGAGCCTCGGTAAATAAAAGCTCGTGAAGGTGTGTCCTGCTCACCTATTTTATAGTTAGTCTTTTGTGCTTCTGCTGCACAAAGCATCTGGACAACCCGAGGCCTGGTGAGCCAGCAACCGACTGTAATTTCACTTTATTTTTTTTGATCGATATTTTTTTGGGTTTTTTTCACATGTGCAAAATAGCAGGAATAAGCTATTTTTCTGAGTTATTGTGCGCTGCTGCAGGCCGGGGTTTTCATTTCTGCCAATATAATCTGTAGGTTGAGGTGATTCTGGAGTTTGCAGCTCTCTTGTTGTGGTGCCTGTGTCCTGCAGAGGGCCCCTGTGTCCTCATCCCTCGTAAAGGATGGCTCAGTTAGCAGTCCCTGTGTCTGAAATTAGACAAGATCTTTTCTCTTCAGGAGGGGGGAGTCAGCAGGGGGCCACTCTGAGGGGACCTTTCACTTTGGGGTCATGACTACAAGAGACCTCCTCACCCTCCTAATCTGCTCCACACTGAAGTCTGTTTTAAGACTCCTACAAAGACAGCCTTTGTTTTAACAGTTTTAAGATGGCACCGTCAATAATTATCTCTCTGTACTTAAAGGAGACTCGCATTACGCCTAGAACTAGAGCCGTATAGTTCACGTGTCCCTTTTCACATTAATCCGCCACATCGGTCCATCCTCTGCTATAGATGGAGCACATGCGACTCCTTGTTTGTCTTTATGGAGGGTTTAAAGACTTATTTTTTTCCCCTCCCTCCTTGCATGAAGGCTTGGTTCGGTCTCTTAAACACTCTTGGAAAAGCACGACTTTGTTGTGGTTAGAGTCGAATCTTCTTTTCCAAGAAACCAAATTTTTGAGTTTGAGTTTTGTTTGCGGCTCAGGTTTTGACCTGTAGATACAGATTTGGCTGACACAAGAACATTTAGGGGTTTTTTTCCTCATGAAAAGCAAAAGTTTGCAGTTGTGAGAGAACAGCTGCTCTAAAACAAAACTTGACTTTAATTTTCTTTGTACTTTTCTTCATAAAATTACAAAGAATGATTACAAAGTTTGACAGTTTAATATATTTAACGGTTTGTAGTGTTGTAGTCAAAACCTCTAATCTAATCCGAGTCAATACCAAAGACTTTGAACGTGCTGTCTTAAAGACCACTCTAGAGTACAACACACTATTTTTAATAGGAAGACTAATTCAGCTAGCATTGCTAAAATAGTTGTCACTTCCTTGGATAAATTTGAAAATGTTGAACCTGACCTTATCTTTGATATATAAAAATATGTTTGTAATTTAACAAGCTCCATAACAAATACAGATAGAAAACTCAAAAGAAGTCTTGCTCTCTCTCACTCTTTTGCAGCCTGAATGAACCACAGGCATCGAACAACTTCTTAACGTCATTAGCATCCACTCGGATAACAAAGTCTTTATTAAGAGAACCCGTCATCGTAGAGTTGTACTTTAACAAGTGTCCACAAGTTATTTTTATTGAATGAGTTCAGACGAAGTAATTTGAATCATTTTATAAACAGAAAATCTTCTCGTATGAAAGGAAATGCTAACAAATTGCTATCTCCTGATTCAGTTAATTACTCTAACTTTGAATTCCACTTTAGGAAGCTTGTTTACTTTAAACAATAAGTTGTGCATAATATATAGGGAGACACCAGCAACTGAGTCATGGACCTCACCTGTGGTGACTCCTGTCTGACTGTCAGTGATTGATTAGAAGGATTAGCCCAGAAAACATAAACCAGATGTTTACAGAAGTGGTAGATGTTAAATTTGACATTTTATTTGTAATTCTTGTTTTCTTTTTCTATTTTTTATTTATTTTTATTTTTCCCCACCAGGGGGCTTTTTTTTTGTGGGCTCTAGTGTCCCTTATTTTGACAGTAGGCTGACAGGAATGGGGTAAGGAGAGGGGGGAAGACATGCGGCAAATGCCGCCGGGTCCGGGAGTCGAACCCGCGACAGCCGCGCCGCGCTATCCCCTACACCACGACGGCACGCCCCTTTTTCTATTTTTTAAATGCTTTTTAGTTTATAATCTACTAACAGGCTAAATACTTGGCAGAGAAATCAGAATATTTCAGTCTGGAAAATTATTGAGAGAGCATTTTGATTAGGAACCCTGCAAATGTTCTGCAGTGTTATTTCAACTTCACTAAAACTGAATATCTTAATGTCTTCGGTTCTGACTTGATGCAACATGAAGAAAAAAAGCTCATCAGCAAACAGAACTTTTCTTAAACTTCGCACTGTCTTTTAAGAAAAGCAGGAAGCTTATATTTGGTGATAATTCTCAGCAAGTGCGTCTGCCGGTGGAGTGACGCTGTGAATACATTATCTGGTCGTGAGTTCCCGGTCTGCAGTGGTTTTTGAGTCATCAGGAAGCCTCCGCTGGTTTATTAAACAGCAGCAGAAGTGGAAGAACAAGCAAGAGCGAGGGAGGAAGAGTTTTCTTTTGCTTTTTTTTTTTTCTGATCAATGAGTTTTGCCCGACGCTTTGTCTGCATCATCCTGCTCGCCTCCATGCGCCTCCTCCTCCGGACTGCGGTCCATTTTCTCCTCCCACGCGCCGACTGAAATTACAGTTTCATAACTTTGCAAAGTTTTAGTATATAGAAGTTGTGCTGCTGTGGGGTGTTGCAACAGAGGATGACACGACTTAAAGAAGCAATGATTTGGTGAGACGTGTGTAACACTTCTTGATTACAACGCAAAACTCTATCTTGGCCTCACTACCGATTGGAACAGTCTTTGAGCAGCAAACTTGGGCAAACTCCTACTAGAACCTACGGATGCACTAATCAGTCCAGCTGTGGTATTCTTGTTAGGAAGCATAACCACTCACAAAAACTGGAAATCCTTAAATACATAAACCCTGTCTAAAGACACTCATAACTGCCTATTTTAATAGTTCAAACACCAAATATGTTTTAATATGCATTAATGCACAAGGTGGAAATCATCCTAGCACTACAGCAGAAGCTAACGTCTACAGTCGGTCTTATCTTCGCTTTCGTCGCTACAGCCAGTTGATGACAAGGAAAATAAATGAGGCTCCTGCATTGGTTGCTTTGTAAATGGCAGCCAATAGTGTGCAAAGTAGTATTGTATCTGTGTAGTTCAGTTTCCCACGGTGAATTTAAAAAAGGTAGTCACAGTATAATTGCAGAGTTGATATTTTAAACTGTCTTTTGCATCTTAGCACTAGCCTGGTAAAAACCTTCGTTGTGCTTCGTACAGAGGGTCTGGACCCTTGGCCATTGAGAAACGATTGTTTCCTAGACGCATGGAATCTGATGAAGTTTTAAATTTTATCTCATTGCTAATGTTTTGATGTGTAATGATTAGCTAGCTAACGGCGCTGAAAGTTGAGGTAAACCTCTCCTTATGTTCACCAGGGACGTCAAGCTCAATGGGAGAAATCCCAGTAAAGGGAGATGAGAATCCAGTGGAATTGTGTAGAAATGGAATAGTCATGCTAGCTTAGCGCTAGCTTATGACAGTCAGCATCACAAAAACAATAGTCTCTTTGTGTTTATTGTAGAAAAATAGATTCTTACCTGAACTCAAACTTCCTAAAGGTTTCCTACATGTTTCATGACAGACGTCATGTAGATGTCTATTGTATACGTGGGTTTACTGGAGTGAGAATTTATTAGGAACAGAAAATCTTGGTGTACTGCAGAACAGAAGACGGCTTGAAAGTCTGACCACAGCTGAAAGTTTTGTTTTTCCACTGTCATTTAGCAGCAATAAATAGGTTGAGAACATCAATAAGAAAATCAGTGTTAGTTGCTTTAACAATGTATTTCCGGGTTCACTTTGCTAACGTATGAAAAGCAAATAAACATCAATAACGGCAGCAGACTCGTGGGCGCTGACGGATCCACTTGGCCGCCTTCGTTTTCACCTCTTTAATTAACGAAGTGTGCCGGTGGAGGCCATTGAGCCGGGGAGCGCCCATTGTGAGCGCAGTTCAGGTTTATTGAGACTGACAGACAGTAGTTGGCTAATGCCGTGCCCATTGTGCAAGCACGAGTTGAACCTCTTCCCCACTAATTATTAATGCTTGTGTCACAACCAGTCCAGGCTTGCCAACCCAGTCAGGAAACTTTCACACGTACAACTGATTGTGCACTTGTTTTCATAAACCTTTTTAACATTTCTTCCATGTTACAACCTTACACTTGGGAATTTGCGTTTTTCTTCAGCTTTTTTACAAGCACTTTTACAAAGAGCTTGTAAAAAAAAAATAAAAAATTTAAAATGTCTGTATCCTTCTTGCCATTTCATAATTATACACTACTTTTATGTTGGTCTGTCTCAGAAAATCATAAAAAACCCAACAATCTAAAATTAATGGTTTATATTTGCCAGAATATGAAAAGGTTAAAGAGCTATATTTGCTTTAGCTCTCATTCAGTTTATTACACGACACAAAGTCCCTGTAGTTTGGAGTACATTCCGAAATTCGTATCACTTAAAAATAATGTCTTTTCAACTTAGTTCCAACTTCAAAATGCTAAAGAATAACTTTTTTTTGTGGCTGATGTTTAGATCGAATGGCTCTCGGGAGGCAACACGTGAGTGGTTCTGCCTTCCCGGAGCAGAGCGGAGAGGAATGTGCAGCAGCAGCAGTCCTGCAGGCTGCCCTCGCTCCCAGGGAGAGTCGTGGGGTAAGAGCGGGTCTGCCTCCCAGCTTCGACTCTCTCCACGATCAAATATGAGTCACATGCTTCAGCGCTCGTCAGGGGCCGGCCTTTGTTTGTAGCTCCTCTGCCTTGCTAAATAAAGGACAATCGATGCTTAATAGCTGGGCTTAGCTCCGGGTCTTGTACGCTGGGTTCGACGGAGACGCGGTGTGACAGCGGTGCCCGTTGTGGGTACGAAGGCCTGGACGGGGGATGGGATTGGGTCGCTCAGCTACTGCTGACTTTTTCTGCACTGAGACACTAGGAACTTTCCTTATGCCTCAATCGCCCTCTGACCTGGAATAAATGGAAGATTCAGTTTCATGTTTTAACTTTGCAGCTGGTCTCATATGTGGTGCAACGTTTGCATCCATCACTTATGCTGCTTCCATGTTCTGGTGTTGGAGGTGCACAGATGGAAAAACTGCTTGTTCTTTCCCTCTTCTGCCTCTATATTTCAGTATCTGTGTAATAAATGAAATGGGATGAACTGGTTTTGTTTAGGAGAGATTTTCTTTTAATTTGTTCAAACTCTCTGATAAACAGCATAAAATGAGCTCCATGTTGACAGTGCCAGAGTTACAACAGTTCAGATCAGAAGTTTGCATACAGAGTTCAGCTGAATGAATGATGATACAAGAAAAGAACATAATCCACTTGGAAATGGCAATTAGTTTAATTCATTTCAATTTCAAATTTCATGTAATCTCCCACTGTGTCAAAATTACAGATGGCAGTTATCTGTCTGTCGATACATCTTTCTGGATGTCTGTCATTCTAGCTGTCTTTATCGCTGTATTTCTACATCTGTTTGTCTTTCTCTCTGTTTGTGTCTTTCTGTTTGTCAGTATTTCTGTTCTGTCTCTGTATATCTTTCTGAATTTCAATTTTTTCTGCCTGTCATATCTATCTTTTTGTCTTTATATAGATCTTAGTTTATTGAAGGTGAAACTGCAGAATTTAGTTTTTGCCTTCTTTCTGTGTCCCATCCAGTTGGAGCAACACTGAGTTTCAGGAAAACTGACAGCAAACTAGTGCCACAGCATGATGCCGCCACCACTCTGCTTGATCATTTGTACTACCCTCCTTGGTTTGAAAACCTCACTCAACTTGATTTCTCTATATATCCTTCTTGCCACCGTGTTTTGAAGCCGGGGCTGCTAGTTGTTGTTAAAGTGGCCTCAGGGAGAACAAGTGACAGTGGTGTTCCAGGTCCATGGTGGTTCTTGTGTTGTTCTTGAACATTCAAGCCAATTTCCTTTACTCTAAGGATGAAAAATTGGGTCCAACAATAGGTGGTCCATCATAATTAGGGTTGCTACAAATGATTATTTTAGTAATCAATTATTCTGATGATTAATTAATTGGATAAAAAAAATTGCACATTTTTCATTTAGCCACTTAAGCGTTCTTATACATTAGACATGCTTAAAAAGATGCTAAGAAATAATTTACCACCTTTTTTTTTAAAATAAACATTTTGTTGCTTAAAATGGAACGCGGCATTCATTTAGTGAATACTTGATCATTTGTAGAAAAGGATTCATCAGCAGCTAAAAAATACCTAACATGTGAATAGCCCAACCCTTTCTGTTTGACTTATAGGACTGATATGTTCACTACTTTTTGGATTAACAGATTAATAATTGGATAGCAAAAGGTGCTTAATATGAGTTTGTTTGTTTGTTTTTTTTTTTTGTTGCTGTTTTTTTTACAGAATTTTAAAACTGGGTGACGCTAAAAATATGGCACTTGAAGAGCTTTTGTTAGAACTTAAATGCAAAATGTACACTCTTGTCTGAATTACGTTCTGATTGTCTTGCTCTTTCAGCAAATGTTTTTGAGTGTATACTCTAGTTAATAATTAACCCCTTCTAAATTAGTGCAGATTATGCCAATAATCGTTTCAGCTCTGGTCATAAATGAGTGTTTGAACAAGAAAGCGATTTATCAAAACTGGTTTTGGAGGCTTGGATAAACGTCCTGGACCTTAACCAGATTAAGAACAAATGAACTGCACCTGGAAGCCATTCTTGGACAAGGAAACCAACCAGTCTCTATAAATCCCCCTCAAAAATGGAGTCATAACTTCTCCAGAAGCTCGTTTGCAGCTCCAAGACGCTTGCGGTTGAGGCGCTACTTTCTAAAAGGCGTTCAACCAACTATTGGTGGGGGTGTGACTATTTGTTTATGACTGTTAAATCAAAATTAACCACATGAAAATCCAACACAAGTCCAAATTTGCTGAATAAAACCTCAAATGAACCAAATAAGGAGCTCTTCTTATTTGGTGCTGTGCGGAAACGTTGTTTGGGCGTTTCTCGAAGTGCCTGAATGGAGTTTGTGTTTCATCAGCGCCCGGTGTTGTGTAGACGTCTGCCACTTCGAGGCAGCTGGGCCTTTGAATCTCAATGGGTAACTGTGTCTAAATGGCGGCAGCGTCAAGGAGGGCTGATGAAAGACCGCCTTCTCATCCTTCCCTGTCCTCACAGAGATGCACAGAGCCTCCGCAGGTGTCCTCGGGCTTCCCAAGTCCAGATCCGGAGAGCTCTGTCCTTCTCTGTCACAGAGAGGCTTTTTGGGCCTCAGTTCTGCACATCGGGGTGACAGAGCTGGAAGTGGCCCAGTAAATCTCAGCACGGTCAATGCAGCAACAGACACATGCAGAGATCAGAGAGGTTTGGGAACAGAGCGGTGCTTGTTTGAGGAAAAGAGGCTTAAAGATGAGTGGGCATCTTTTTTTTCAAGAAGCCTTAATTTAACTGTAAAGTTATAGAGGGAATGCTTCTATAATGTCGGTAGACTGAACGGACTTTGCACTGCAACGTTCCGTTGATGTTTACTTTCTGAGCTGCAGCCAAAAAGCATAAAAGTTCAGTCAATATCAGCTTTAAGGGCTTGACTTGGAGCGACTTATTTGAATTTAATGTCATCATGTTTCACTGCTATCATTTCTTTTTTTATGAAGTTCTTTAATGTGTAACTTGGAGCCCAAAATAGTCTGTTCGTTTTGAGAGAAAGTTCAGAGAAACAACCGGAAACACCTCCAGATTGCAGGGTTTTATGGAGTTAGGGAGTGGATGTTTACCCCAGTTATCCATGTTTAGTTTGAAAAACTGAACTTGCAGTTTGAACCTACCGCATCTTGTTTAAAATGTAGTTTTTTTTCTTGTCAGTTTTTCTATCTGAACCGTTGCGCTCAATGTGACCTTTTGTTACAATGCCTTTGCATTTCTCATAAGCAAACTCTTCCCAGCTTTCTCTGGGATGAAAACTGGCTTTTCGCAGAACTAACTCATCTCGACGATATGACTTAAAAAGTCTGGAGTATGTCAAGGTTTTCCAACATAGGTCTTAAATGTGACTTATTTGTGTATGCTGAAACGTTTTCAAACCTCATGTAAATATTATTTTCTGTGTTTTGTAGCTCTAGCTGTTGAATTTGTGTGTTTTAATGCTTGTAGCTTGCGTCGGTTTTAAAGGCCTTCGATGTAAAACTTGCTAAAGCCTTTCTGGACTCCAGAGACTGGCAGATGTAAACCGGCCAGCTTTGGGATTAGATGATTGTCTCCTGAGAGGAAGCAGAGAGAGGCTTCAAAGATGCAGCTGCATTGATGAGAGAAAACAAACCCAAATATTTCACACAGCTGCAGAAGACGCTCCGAACACAAGAACGATGACCAATGCCAGCCCTCTTCTGACTCGGATGTGAACGAATGAGAGCAACCTCACACAAAATTGACAAAACCTTCATGTCAGACACTGATTTTGCTCTGTGTGAACCTTGACAGTCCAAAGAACCGTTTTTGCCCTCGGTTCAGCTAATTAAAACTCATTTAGAGCCACAAATGTTGCGTTACTTTTTGGGGTGGAACAAAAGATGGCCTATAATTTTTACTAATTATCTACCATGGGGATTCTGTTGTCAGTTTTAAAAGGAGCACCATTTTACTACTAATTTTAGGTTTTAAAATATTAACTTAAAACCTAAGCATTTTCTTCTGCGGGATGTTGATATTTCTGGAAAATTATATATATATATTAAAAAAGCACATTTTTCAACCCAATGACAAGAGAAGTCGATCTAAAAAATATTGCTGTGAATTTTAGTGACATTCTGTCATGGAAATTCAGTCCAATTACTGATTGAGAAGCTCCTGAAAGCTGTATTACTTATTATATTTACGTTTTAAAACATTAGTTAGTTCTTTATTATCGCTAGCCAAAGGCATCAAGAGCCGTTTTGGAAGGTTCAAAGAGCCACTCGCAGTTCTGGAGTCTTCATGGAAATACTTGCAGCCTCTGCCGTTTGCTGTAAGTAGGCATAATGAAGGCAGTTAGTGGTTTACAGGAAGAATGTGAGTCAGTCTTTACACCTGGATGACATAGATTTGTTTCACATTACATGCAATGGAAAGCTTACGGAAGAAGACGAGTCAGGCTATTTTTAGTTCGTCTTGTTTAGTTTTTAATTACTTGATACTAAACACATCTGACGGGTTGAGCCAGTTCTCCGGATGTTTTCTGATTTATTCCCATAAAGTTTGCTGTGTTGTGTAATTAGGAGGCAGTTCAAGGTATCTTGGTTTTTCTTGAGCATATTTATTGGTTAAGTCTTTTGTTTTTAGCTTTACCTGGTGCAAATTCTATAAAATTTAATAGAACTTTATTAATACTGAAGGTAAAGAAAGCAAAAATTCCCCAGGAAGACGTTGTACTTTAAAGCCTGGACTGAAAAGCGTTTTTATACTCCTTACTGTTTTTTGTAGTTTTCAGCAGATTGAACCATCTCGACCTTAATGGTATAATTGTGAATTTTTGTAGTGGTTAAAAAGTTTCCAGAAGTTATTAACTTGCCTCCAATTTCTCATGGCGTCATTTTTTGGCTTAAATCCAAATTAATTGGTCGCAGATGTCGAAGTTGGTTCGAGGCCGGCATCAACCAAAGCATAAACTGGCTACGTCTTTGCACTGGTTGCAGAGACTTCCGATTATTTTCTTTGGAAATCCAGCTATGAGCCATTGGTCGTGAGAACAGAACGTGTTGTTAAAAGATGTAGAACAAGTGTTTCCAGAGCAACTGTTTGATGTAAAAGTAGTTTTTCTGCTTCGGCCTTGAAGCCTTCAGCTTGAAGCTTTGGCATCAACTTGACTGGGTTGATGCTGGCAGAATTACAAACTGTACCCCAACAAAAAATATCTAGAGTTAGATTTTGTCACCAACAAATCTGTTCCTGATTTCTGGACTTTAAAATAATGTAGATAAAGAGATATTAGATTATAAGGATTAGGGTTAGCCAGAAATCTGGGAAATCTTTGTTTTTAAATGCGTTCTGGCCTAAAAATGAGCATGTTTAACTAAAAATAATTATTTCTAAAAAAATAAATATCCAACTATAGTGAAAATGCAAGAAAACTGAGATTTATGGGCAGATACATTCATCTGCTTTGACATGATTCCCAATTAACATTGTCTTGTGTTTTAACAATTTTTTATTCTAACAAGCTATGCAAAAGTAGTTAAAACTTTTTAAGGTTCACACAAATGAACCTCCTATCGCCATGTGTAATTCCTAACAGCAAGTTGTGATTGTTTTGAAGCAATCCGATTGGCCGGCGTAGGTTTCAGCTTTGCGCTACACTGCCCCCTATGGGTTTGGCATGTTTAAAACGATGCTGAGGGGCGGATGTGTGCGGGTTCACGTGGATGAAAACATTTCTGAATCCGATCCCATGTACGATGTTATTTTTTAAAGCGATATGGCAGACATGTTTAATGTATATAAAGACCCGGCGACATGGGGACGAGACCTAAGGGTCGTATGTTCTTACTGTCTGGTTTTGGGGGTAAAGTCAGACATTTCCTTCTGTTTTTAACCCACCAAACATTTTCCAGCATGCACCTTTTACTGATATTCTGGTCCCTCTGGTCTCTTTAAATATTAAGTAACCTTCATCAAGCAGTAGAAAAGCCTTTTGGTTACTTGAAGTGTTTCCTTGCTGGTTGTAGATTGCTGCCCAGCATCTCCCCAGTAAAAGTAGCAGTCTAGTCTGGACATGTCTCGACTTGCCCTTTTCTATAAAACCTCCTTTTAAAATGAATATCGCAGCCTTTTGGTTTAAAAACAAAGGCGTGAAACATTCCAGCTATGCGCTGAACCACCTTCCCCTCCGCTCAGCGATCATGCTGGGACGAAGCGCCTCGGCTGGGCCCGGCCCCGCTGCTGGACCGCCGCCAGCTGGCCCAGATCTGCCGAGTGGCGTGGCTGGCTGCTTCCACATGCTCGGGTATGCACGTTATGCGACGAGGCAGCCCAGACAGAGAGGTGTGTTTTGTTGAAGCGCACATGCTCCCTGCCTGTTTCCCATTGCACAGCGTGCGAGTCGAGGCTTGCGTCTCCGGAGCTGTGGTTGTTTGTAGATGTTTCGTAGCATTTGTGGCGCTTTATCTCCGCTTCCCCCTACTCCTCCCTTCAGACTGCATTTGTGTTGTTTGCAGGTCAACGAGCAGAGTCACTGCACAATCATACGGACACACACGTGCTGGAGCTCCCACAAAAATTACTTCTGCTTTCTGATTTCAGGATTTAAACTTGTGCGTTTCAAGAGGACGTTGCAGTCAGACTCCTTTGGGCAAACTGTGTGCTTATTAGTTGATTAAGTCAAGTAATTCATAATTGATGGAACAAAAGATTTCACTAGTTGAAAGTTGAATGTTTCATATCTTTTAAATGAAACAGAAAATTATTTAATGGTATTTACATCCAGATTTAAAATCAAATTAATATACCTTTATTGCTTCTTTTTTTTTTTTTACGACAATTAACTTAGCAGTTCATTTTATGGCAATCATAGTTTTAAACAGTTACTTAAATGGGGTTGATGGGTGACCCTCCTTTAGTTTACTTAGTACCGGTTTTGAAATGTCATTAATAAAAGTTAAGTCATCTTAATATCAGTCCTTAAAATGTGTTAAAACAAGCAGATTTTCAGTACAAAGTCTTAAATTATGTTTTGTTCAACCTAAAAAAAAAGTTCAATCATTTCTTAAACCTTTTTATCTGAGATTTAGTTTTTCTTCTCACTCTATCCCCCACCGACTCCTTCATATTTCGTAAACGAAAGGGGTTTTCTTCTTCCGTTTCTCCGACTATAAATAAACTTTTGAGAAATGACCCTGATGAAGCAACAGGTTCCTTTATCCTAAGCTTCTCAAGAATCCAACTTTTAACGGAGATGCCACCGTTACTCACAGCGCAGCGGAAGCTTATGCGACGTTTAACCTCCAACGTTTGTGTCAGGAAGTCATCCCGTGGCTCTGATTCGGTTCCCAAGGTGGCAGGAAGGCACGTGAGGAATGTGTGTCTGACAGCAGGGCAGCTGGGGCGGGAAGCTCCGGGGAAAGCGGGCGGCTCGCTGCCGAGGCACCTGTCCTCCAGTGAAAGGCTTCTCTGTGGAGCCGAAACAGGTGTCGGCAGAGACGTTTAGCCCCTCACTAAAGGCCGACGCTCACTGAATCAGCCATTTAACCAACGGGGGCCCTCGTCAATGTTAAGGTCACTGCCCAGTTGCTCGTTTTTTTTGTTTTTTTTTTTCCTTTCCTGTTGAATTCAGACAACTGCTTCCTTCCTGCCAAGGTTCCTCGGCCCTGCTCTCTTCAGCTCAATGAGAGCCTCAGTCAGAAAAGCTTTAGCGCTCTGAGCCGCCTCCTTCCTGACTGAGCGGCAGATCCCATAAAAGGACGGCACAGGAAGTGCTCCGTCAGGTGCAGCTCCAGATGTCAGGATAGAGCCACTATATTCCTAATCTATACTGAGAAACGGGAGACAGGAGTCATTTAGTGGTAAACTACTGATTATGATGAATGAATATGGTAGTTAATTTACTTTAAAATGTTATTTATGCTGCTAGAATGAAAGACGAAGGTGAATTTATGGCGTTTTGCATATTTTTATGAGGGTGCCAATAAACGTAGAGGGCAGTGTACACATTTGACATTTGCTCTAACTCAACACTTGTATTACACTGTTACACTACAAAGTCCTTTTTGGTTGTTTTCTCTTTGAGCAGATTTAGTTGATTTGGGACCAAAATTGCAACATTTGCTACATTTTCAGCTGGTGCAATCAAATAAACCATTAGTCAACAATTAATTGTAAGTTAATTAATTCTTTTCATCCCTACATCAGTTTATTGTTTTCTCTTTTGTGTTTTTATTGTATTTAGAAAAAAGAATCAGTATTGGCCAAGAAAAGCCTAAAGCTGATGACCCTTAACATTTTTCTTTTTTAAAGCAGTTATTGTGAGTTGTGGCAATGTCAGCAACCCGCCAGCAGCACCTTTTGTTTATTTATCTGCCTTGCTGCTTTAAATCACTGTGTTGCTCCAAAAGCAGCCGAAGAGGCTCGTTGTTTATCTGCTAGGATTCAAAGCAAAAGCACTTCCTCCTGACAGTTGCCGTGAGAGATGGGTGACATCTCTGTTTGTCGCTAATTACTCCCATTGCTCTTTGTTTCTTTTTTGTTTTTTTTTATTCAACAACTGAAAAATCTTGTCATCTACCTCATTGTTGTTCCTGGAAACAGGAGGGGGCAGGTTGCAGAATTTCATGCCTCGCGCGAACAATGCAGCTGAGGCGTTCCGAAACAAAGGAGGCGATCTGACGTCAGGCCCCTCTCCTCGCCGAACAAAGGAGCCGCATCCACGAAGCGGAGAGGTGGACAGCAAAAAGGACAGCCAGGCGCTCGAGCGAGCGCGGCTCTCCGTGCTGTTTTGGTCTCGCGTCACGTGCGTGCGAGTCTTCGCAGACGGTGGCTGATAAGGTTGGCCTGCAGCATGTCTGAGATGTGGCTACACCAGCTGATCCATGCCTGTTTTTTTTCTTTTTTTGTCATGTAGCCCACCGATGTGTGTAATCCATCCCCTTTCCCTCCCTGTTTCCATGGACACAAATCTAAATTTGTCCCCTGCACACCTCTCAGGCGTCAATCGAATCACCGACAGAAGCCTTTATGCAAAATTCAAAATAGGTCGGATGTTCGGGGTGCATAAGGCCACGCTCTTCCAGGGGATGGAGCAGCGGCGACGAGGCAAAGTTCAGACATTGCCGAGAAGGAAAAGTTTTTTTAAAATTATTATTATTATTATTATTATTATTATTATTATTATTCTTTTCCCCGAGAGGAACTGGAGTGACTCAGAACACATCAGACTCACAGCTGTGCCGCCAGCACTCGCCGCTACAACAAGGCTGAATCACAGCCTGGCAGATCATACGCTCTGACAGGGGAAAATCCAAATGATAAACCCTGGAAGTCTGCACCTATGAGCTCATGTGATGCAGTAACAAATGTGCTTATCAGTTTACCGGCATAGAGGCTGAATCTTTGTGTATGTCTTCATAAACTCTGTATGGGTTGGACTGGCGGCCCCCTCACTAATTCATCTGGCCAAAGGTGCGCTTCTGGGATTGGACCAGAATAGTTCGCCTGCACAGGAAAGCTGATAACGGCTTATTCACACCTGCTATCTCATATGCGGGTCAGCTGCAAGAGGTGCGGGTTCGCCTTCGTGCAGAGTCGTTTATGTTTCCCGTTCCATGGAGATACGACCCTGTGTAGCACGGGAAGCAAAGATGACTGGTGGATGATGGCGCATGATGGCGGAAGCCGGCGATCTTATGTAAGCGGGGATTTCAGAGCGTTTCTGTGCCCCAGAAACATCAAATACTCAAAAACGCACAAACTGACACGCTTGGCTTTTAAAATTGCCAGCTGGTTGTGTTCATTCAGCAGTCAAGTGCCATTGAACAGCTTTGTCGTTAAATCTACTTCAAACGTACTCAATTTCACATGCTTTCAGCACAAAAACCATTTAAATTTCAAAGTTAGGACAAAACAGAACCTTGTGTCTCAGGACCTTTCCTTCCAACTTGGGCTAGTGTTCTTTTAGAAAAATATTTATTTGTGGTAATAATATCTATTATAATAAACCAGTTTCAAGAAACATTTGTCTTTTCAGTTATGCAATTACCTTACTGCTCTCCATGGATTTGAGCGTCTCTGGCCCTAGATAAATACTCCTGTTAACATTAAAGGATGTTAGAGGGTGTGACACTTGAAACATTATATCCCACTAATTATCTCATCCAAGTAGTCCCTTCTGATTACAATATTGCACACATGATTGCAATATGATTGTGTAGGTCTGGACCGACAGGCTTCAGGTCTTGTTATGAACATTTGGTATTCAAGGGAATGGAAAGATTTTAGTCACTTTGCTCCTTCAACATTTTATACTATTGTTCTGGTGACATTGTACTGTTCAAAACAGTGCCATCTGCCATTGGACATTTTGTTTTGAGCATTTTGTTTCATACTGGCATCAACTGGCACATTGCTCTCCCACACTACTTTTAATACTTTTCTTTTCTCTGGTGGGATTCTTTTGCTAAATTTAAGAATTCAGAAATCGTCAGCTTGCCCTAAAATTCTCAAATGATCATGTTAGGGTCATTCTTGTACCCAAATATTTCTGGTGTGGTAGAGTGACCTGCCTTAAGATGCTTCCTTTCTTGCATGCTCTGTCCACATCCACCCTATAAACACGTTCCATGTTATTGTTTACATCTGGAAAATTTGCACATTCGCACAACACCAGAGGGCCTGAAGACGATTCTTTTACTGCCGCAGCGGTGGGACAATTCCGTTAAGATGAAACCCGGAGATGTAGGTATTGTTAATTTAGTGCAGTTCGCCACAGCAAAGGGAGAAGAAAACAGAAAAACATGTTGGAGAACAGCTCAAAACCACTCGTATTCTTCTTTTTCTCGTAACGCCACATGCATCACGATAGCAACTGACTGACTCCACTAGTGCATTACGATTCGACACCAAAAAAAAACAGGCAAAGAACAAAACATTCAGCTGGTTACGTTTACAGGCTTCATGAAACGCACTGAAATCTGCAGCACATCTACATTTAAAGGTTGTCAAAATCAAGCTGGTATAACTCACCCACTTCCCTCTCCCTCGCTATGTTTTTTTTTTTTTTTTTCTGACTTTTGTCGTGTGATATCCTTGGACCTTGTGATCTAGTTGTTGTAGTGTTGACAGTTAATAGCAATTAGTTTCTTTTGCATGTCACGCGTACATTTAAGGTTCATTGCATTATGTTGACAACTTGACAGCGAAAACCAATGGTTGTCGTCATGGTTTTCACAGTTTTGTCCTCTCCAGCAGGGAGCTGACGTTGTGCCCGACATCCCACGTTGTTACACAATGGTGGGCGACAGGTAGCGAATTAGTCTTATTTAATATTTTTTTTAAGTCAATTTTGGAACGTTTTATATGAATTCTAAATTTTAGTGACAGAGAATTGTGACTTTTTTTATTTGAATAATTTTTTTAGGCACACAGCTAACAACTCATCCTTATAACTGACTGTTTTAAAAGTTCACAAAACGAAGCATTTTTAAAAGGGGGAGGGTCTCAAGTACTGGCAAGTATTGGCCGGCAGTTTTGGTCCCTAACCTCTCCGGATGCCGAGCGGTCTTCCTACGCATGCTGACTAACGCAATTTAAAGACTCTTTAATCCACAGCAGTACCTTCACATGTCTCATTGACTTGAATAAACCTCCTCCTACTCTACAGCAAAGTATCATATGTTTGTTCCCTTCTAAACACTGATTCACCACATCACTTTAAGCCACGTACACAACTAACACACTCGAATATTGCAAAGTCTCGCCAAACTCGCTGGTTTGCAGGTCACAATGTCATTTTATTGGAAATGACAAGCTAGAATAATTATTTGTAACTCCGAATATTTAAAAACCAATAAATCTTTGATTTAGAGATTTTCTTTTCCACCTGCGTTTGGTAAATAAAAATAAAGCACTTGATTTGTTGTGTGTAAAAAGTATTATCAGCTCTGTAAGTGCTCCCTGGAGACAGGCGGATGTAGCAACAACAGCTCTACTCAAGCATTTAACACGACACGTTACGGTGGTCTGCTGTTTTTGTTTTGTTGTTTTTTTTCTCTCTCAGCCTGTTGAAAACACACTTCTTTGCTCATGTTTTTCAAAGAAGTTTCAGTCATGCAGCATTCAAAGAACTTTTTTTGTAACCGGAGGACGATGAGAGCCGTGTTTCTCTGAGGCTCCTTTTCCCCTTGGGCGTACAGAAGATCTGCACGCATTTTAAAAAAGCAACAAGAGTCGCCTTTGTTCACGTTGAGCTTCGGGAGTGAAAGTCGGCCCCATAAATAAGCAAACCAAAGACTTCTCTGTAGCATTAATGTGATTTATGATGAGAGCGGCAGCTCATCGTCCCGTTCCTCTCCTGAAACAAACTCTTCTATTGGTGCTGCTAAATTGTAAAACCTTTGCTTTAAGTGGCCTTTGATTGATGTCACAGCTGTTGGCCAAGCCTAAAATAAAATGTTCTTAATCTTTTCCTCTTGGTTTGTGGTGTTGCTGGAACTAACCTTGGCCGATTTTGAAGACGGAACTAAAAGATGTTGAGTTTTTCTATGTGTTGATGTAGCAAATATGCTGTGTAACACAATTATATGTAAATAGAAAATGTGTTACTTTGCATTAGATAATTATTGAATTTTTTCATTTTTGCTGAATTCATATCCGATTAGCTTTTTCTTTTAACTCAGGGCTGCATCTCCCACTCTGACCGTATAACAGGATTTATTGTGAGATTTGAATCCTTAGCTAATCCATTGTTTTCGTAGAAGAATGGCTTCATGTCTGGGATCATAAATAGTAAGGGAAAGTTTGCAAATTTTGTAATGTTTTATGATTAGAAAATCCTTTTTCTTTGGACTTAGTGGGCATTAAGCTCCTAACCGTCCCATGCACCATCTGTCAGGTCTTCTGACTACATTAAATGGCAGTGCTGTGCACCACATGTTTAGAAGATCTAAACAGGTCAGAGGATTTATACCACTTATGCTAGATATGGGGCTAACGTTACAGATAACAGCTTTGTTTAATACATAAAGGTGTTAATGACCTCGTTTTGTACAAAGGCTTTTATAGGGATTGAACAGACAGAGTATGTAGTGGTAGATTATTAAATAGAGGTGTTTGTGAATAGATTTTTGTTAATTATTATTGAGGAAAATTAGATGTGTTTTATTCTCTGCTAATTTAACCTACAATGAAAATTTCAGTCTGAGAATTAGAATAGAATGGAGCCTTGAGCATAGCGCACCTATATACAAATAAAATTTTGTGTTGCGCTAAAGCAAACTAAACTTAATAAAGTAAGTATTATCAATTCCTAATTAAATAATCAAATAAGAAATAATACATCAATGTGCAACATATGCCATGTTAAACAAGCTAAACTCAACCAAGATCTTAAATAAATTCAGCAAAGCCAATTCTGAAATTATAATTAATATTCTACATTAAGCCATTTAGGCTAAGTCATGCAATGCTAAATAAATCTAAGTTAACCTCTTTTTAAAAGTGATCAAACAATTTGTTAAAAGAAAAACAACAATCCATTTAATAATAGTCAACTTTCTAAAGCTTTAGTGAGCTAAGCTAAAGCAGTTTCTAAGAAGTGCAAGTTCATTTATTCTGTCTTTGTCAACATAAGACATGGTAAACAAAGCTAAGCTAATAACCCGAGCTGAGTGTTTTCTAAAGTAAGGATAACAAATTGTTTAATAAATAAAAAGAGAATAAAGCAAAATATATCTACTTTAAGTCATCTTTCTTAATATGTAATCCGAGATTAACAAGTTTGTTCCCAGTTTTTATACTATGCTAAGCTAAGGTGAGATGAAATAAACTAAAATAATGTAAACCCTTTTTCAAAAAGAATATTTATAAAAAAAAAGGCAAACAATACAAACAATCCTGTATTATCCAATACAATAAATCTGTAATTCTCGTTACAATTTTTGTGGTAAAACAAGCTACAAAAGGCTAAACCAAGCTAAATTACAAGCTACGATGAATCAATATAAGCTGAACTGATCTCAGCAAATTAAACAAACAAACAAAAAAATTCAATAATGTTTCCCAATATCATACAGTGTTTTAAATCTTGTAGTTATTGTAGAAATGTCGTGGAGGTGGTTTTAAAAAAAAAAAAGATCTTGAAATTCAACATTGGTACTTTTAGCTTGCATCCTCTTACATAACGCATTAATTTTAGAGACATGGCACCGATTTAAAAAAATGCATTTCATCTCGTCTTTCTTGATTTGACTGACAGCTTGAGCAGAAGCTGGAAATACACTTTTCCCTTCACACTTAATCTGTGTTAGAGCTGCGATTTCACGCTGCGCGTCTGGATGATTGTGACTCCAGTAGCTGATTCATTGATGCTACTCGGAGGAAAAGCGACGCGACTGTGTTTGCTGCTGCCTTCCCATCACCATATGCAGCATACAGTTGGCAGCCACCTTCCCTTTTTACTAACCCACATTTTTTTTCTTTTTTGGGAGATTCTTAGATCGTTTAATTTCATGGCAGAGATTTAAATCCGACTGTCTTCACTGCAGATAGTCCTTTTCAGCAGACATCTGGCCTCTGACGTGAAGCTAAAATTAGAACAGCCATCTGTGATTAAACCAGCCAGAATTTACATGTGCATGAAAGAAAAATAAACTTTTATAGGCTGTAAACGCTTCCATTTGTCGCTAAATAACACTCTTTGGTTCTTTGGTATAGCGTTTGAATCCTCACAGTAGTGTGAAAGTGAGTAGTAGAATTGAGAGTGGGATGTTTCACACCTTCTGCAACCTTGACGGCAGCTTTTAGCACTTCTTTGCGGGCCAGTAGGTCCTTCTCACGTCTTTGACATGCTGGAGCTACAGACTTTTCATTGATCTCCAAATTTGGTCCTCAACTAACCGCTCTTTAACCACATCAGATGTAAAGTGTGTCCTTTCAAGCCCTCCTTTCCTTTCATGTACGTAGGGCAGACCATCGTCTGCGTGTGTACGCCGCAGCTATGGTGGTCTCTTCTGGGTACCGTGTGAGTGAGGGTGATCGCTCTCACGCATCGGATGGGACTTTTGCTTTCTATCCTCCACTCATCCATTAGGATCAGCAGCGATGGGGAAAAAGGATTTGGTTTTCCGATACTCTAAGCTTAATCCGAAAGCAGAGAATCCACAAGCATTACGAAAAAGGTATTTTCTTTGATTTTGAGCTGTTTCTTGGATGTATTAAGACTTTGTGATTAAGTGACCTTTGCTTTAAATGGAGCTCTTTTTTTTTTTTCATAGATAATTTCATTTTTATAACAGTCTTATTTTTTAGTCTCTTGGGACAGAAGGAGGCCACTCAAATGGGAAGGTATTATTATTAGGCTCCATAACTCTCAGGCCTTTTGTGATTCACTCATTTTACAACGTACTGCATGGTCTTATTCTCTAACCAGTAATGTAATACATTTATGTTTTATGTCTGTATTTATACATTGTTTGTCAGAGCTTACAACTAAAGACTAAAGGCTTCTACATACTTGGAAGTACCATGCAAACTCTGCTAGTCATGTGGACTCCATGGACACTGACCTCTGACAGTTCAGATTCTGTCGTTGAACCTCCCAATTGCCTAGACAGATTTCTTGTGACAAATTCCTTCATTTCCAAGTTTAAGGAGCTAGCTAGACGCCTAGCCTTGTTTCTTCTCCACTAAGGCAGCTACCGCACACCCATCAGTGCAGCACACAGTGATAATCATGCTAGTTGCGCCGACTCAACTTTAACAGCTCTGTCTCGCATAAAAAAAACATCCCACGTGAACACCGTTTCCTGCCGAGCAGTTTACTGTGCGACAGAGAGTACGAACACGCAATCGTAAAACACTCCCGCAGTCTTAACAGACGGAGGCATTTGGACCACCCAAGTTTTTCCTGCTCTTCAGTAAAAGTCCACTGATCCCTAATGCACTTTTACGAGGTTTTTTTTTTGTGACTGTGTGGTTTCGGTAACTGACGATCTGACGGGACAACCTTTCCCCCTGTGTGACCGTGACATTTGCTTCACTCCTCATGAGCATCGCGCTAATTATCCCGGGTCGTGTCTATTGTGCTTCCTGATATTGCTGATTCAAGTCCTGTCAGTACTACATATAAGAATTTGATCATTCTCCAGCTACATTTGCTGAATGGAAACTGAACAACCAATTGCAGGAGCAACCAGATTCACTTGATGAAGGGACAACAGTGCCAGAGGGATTATGACTTATTCATCACAAAGCCACAAGTTAAGGCTTCTGTGAATACGGCAGCAGCCAAGAACTACACAACAAGCACCAGAGCTTCACAGGAACATCTTTAGTAGCATGTTAATAAAACAAACTCTAAAAGAAGAAATTGCGTAAATTACACACAAATTACTTGGAGACATAAAGCTTAGCTATGAAAAGGCCACAAAGCTACCAAGGCTGGGAATTGACCTCTCTATGTGGGGTTCTTGCTCTACTTCTACGTCAGACGCTGCTTCATGATGAGGTTTAGTTGTTGTTTTAATGCATCGTTTCATCGCCTCTCTTTCGTTTTAAACGAAGGGGTAGCTCTACAGGGTTAGACTGGGACTCTCTCAAGACATCTTTCACTTGGCAGAGAGCCTAAAATAACTTGTGAACTTTTGAACTGTACATCATGACATAATACTCAGAACTTGAGTGAAAATCTCTCTAGAAATTAGCATAATTAGCTCCCTTAAAGTCAAACCAAGCTTACAAGCTTTTAGTATTACCGTAGATTAGAGGAGTGTATTTTTTTCTCCTTTTTTATGTTTTAGGAACATAAAAAAGTTTGAGTCCTGTAAATTCATAAAATTTCCAGAAGAAGCTGAGAACCAGGGTAAAGCTCGTCGGGTCATGAACATTCCCGCAGTGATACGGGCTCCATGTCAGAGTCCAATCATGCTGATGGAGGACAACAGTGCGAGGGGGATTATGACTAGTTATAAGCTCTGTCTCCCCTCCACTCACACTTAAGAGTGGATTATGCCAACTCGCAGGCTTTTCCTCTCATCCTGCAGATGGCTTCTCCTCCTCCCTCTGACCCTCTGCGTCCAGCCTGTCCTTCATTTCTGGAGCCAGCCCACCCTCAGGCAGGTGGCTCTCCGTCTCCTGATGGCTGCAGTCGTGTGTAGAGCTGCGTTTCTCGTAGCATTATTACTCATGTTTTTAACCTCTCACTAATTCAAACTGATTTCAGCCATTAAAGTGAGGAGGGCTGTCCAGTAAAGGGAGGGTTTTGGTCAGGACTGGAATCGCCAGATAAGATAAAATACATTTACGACAAAGTATTAAGGCCACGCTAAGAAAAATGGTAAATAAAAAAATTGAGAATAAAGTCATAATATTATGAAAATAAAGTCGTATATGAATAGTCATTCTATGACTATATTCTCATAATATATTGACTTTATTCTCAAAATACTGACTTTCTTGTAACAGCATGGCATTATTCCCATAATATTATGACTTTATTCTTGTAATTTTCTTAACTTTATTCTCATATTGCGACTTTATTCTTGTAATTCTACTTACTATAAGTTCGTAGAGAACTTATAGTAATACTATTATAAGTAGTATTACAACCATATTGTAATAAGGTTGTAATTACAACCTTATAGTCAAAATGACAACTTTATTCTCATATTCCAACTTTAATTATATTATTTTGACTTTATTCTCATATTATTTATTCTTGTTTGACTTTTTTCTCGTAATACTATGAACTTGTACTCGTAATATCATGACTTTATTCTCGTGATTTACGAGTTTGTTCTCGTAATTTTGTGTTTTTGTGTTTTAGTTCTTCTCCCTGCGGCCCTGATACTCTATTGTAGAATCTGAAAGCCGACCTCTGAAAACTGGTTCAGAGTATGTCTATGCAACATGAACACAGTATTTGTAGTCTTTATCTGGTAAAGGTGACATTTCAGGAAAGCATAGGAAGGTTTTTCCAGCGACCTCGCTCACAGATGGCCCGGGCTCACCAACGTCAACACGGCGAGGTGCACCGGCACGGAGCAACCGAGCTCATTACATAAGCAGTGACGGCAGACACAGCGATCGCGGCCCCAGGTGTTCTGGCTCAGTGCTGCGTTTTACACAGCCGGAACATACTCTCTGTCCAAATCACAGTCCAGCAGCATCAGAATCTGATTTGTATTTCGTTCGGTTCTCTTTTAAAACTGTGTGTAGCTCGTAGTAAAAGCATCCTTTCATTTGTTTCTATCTGGAGCCACATCGCTGTGAATGGGTTGCATGGGGCGCAGGGAGAGAAGCCAGGGAAAGAGGCCAGATATCCACCCACACACACGCACACATATGAACACACACACTTTAGTAGTAGTGCCTTTCTTCCACTTGCATCATTTTTTTCCCTTTTTGCCAAAGCAACAAGACAAAAATAGTATTCTTTTTTTTTCTTCCTAGAGAGAAGCGTGAACTAGAAAGGAGCTACAAAACGAACATAAAACAAATTTAGGCAATGAACGGATCGTTTTCCACTTATCCTTTCAGGCTCGTCTGACAGAGAGTCAGGCGTGATTTATTTCGGTCTTTCTGATGAGCGTGACCTCCAGACTGTCAGCCATTGTTACTTCATTTCAGACGGCTGTGGGGAGGAGGAGGGTTTGTGGCCAGAGATGATCCTGCAGGTGTCAAATTTCAGGATAGTCATTTCGCTGCAGGCTCCCAACATGTGCATGTCAAAAACCACAACAGAAAACAAGCATCAAATTTCAACTGAGAGCCTGTTAATTTAATTTGAATCTTCTAATATTATTGGTTGATTTACAAAAGCGATAAAAAAAAAAAAGCATAAGATCAGAAACCAAATTAAAAGCGAGAACTATTGTTGTTTTCTTTATCGAAATACTTTGTCAGTTCATCACATTTGCAAGGTTAAACATAAAAGGATGCATGTGATACTTTTTGCTTCATTATGGTTTTTTTTCCATGTACAAATCATTTGCCAACAGCTCAAAAGCTATTATTCTAAAGGACAGTACAGTCCAAAAGTCTTGAGTTACTTGCTTATTTTGTGGCACCAGTCACTTTTATTATTGTTTTTTTAAGCGGCAAATTGGCGGAGAGAGCTGGGCTTCCTTCAAAGCTCCAGAAGTTGGTAGTCAAACCATGGATGTAATATCCTCCATCTGTTACCGTTACACCTCCTACTCCTCAGACTGCGTCGGAATCTCTGTACTGGACATAATAAATTGTCCCTTCAAATTTTATATTGTCTTCTTGTTACAATACTTAGAAGAATGATTTGATGTTTAGGTATAAAAATTCCAAAAACTAGTAATTTTTGTGTTTTTTTAAAATGCAGTCCCTTTTTGTTCATAGTTCTGAGACATGTCGATCTCATCACTTTGCAGTCGTTTTTTTATTTTTATTTTATTTATTATTATTATTTATTTATTTATTCATAGATAAACATGGCATTGATTTCAATGAATTATGGAACTGGAACTCTGCATCTGCAAATACCTAATCCTAAGTAGCTCAAATGTGTCAAAGAACGAGCATTTCTGATGGGGATATTCCCTATATTAACAGTTGCACACAAAACGAATAAAAAGCCGTTCAAAGAAAAACTTTGAACTTTGTAAAGGCCGTCAGGGAGCCTGGAAACTATTGATTATTATTACAGGTTTTAAAAGATCACAAGAAAGTCTGGCTTTTGGAAAGTAAGAAAAAATTGTTTCAGTTTCAAACTTTTCTCAATAAATAAATAAACGTTTGCTTTTTACTAATATGTTTGTCCATGACCAGTTATTCCTAAATCTTTGGATATCGGCACTTGCTTATACTTTGCTGACAGGCTGCGTTGTGCAACATGGCTCTGACTTCCTGTTAGTCTGTAACAGGAAATAATCTCCTTCACACCACAGGTGTGTGAACAGCTCATTACGCAGGCATTACATCCCACACGTAGAACTGCGTAACAGTTTCTTTCATACGTTCTGTGAAAGTAAAACTGCTCCTCCCCATTTTTAGTCCAATAAATTCGGTTCAGCTAAACAAAACATACCTGCCGAGCGAAAGCCAATGTTCCAACTTTTTCACATTTCAATTTCTGTGACACAAAGGTCTGGGTCACTTTTGTCCCAGTTTGCGCTGTACTGAAGAAATGCTAACCAGTAGGTCATTGAGTGTCATTTGGAAGAAATTACAACAAGTTTATGGTTTGTGGTCTGACAGCTTCAAAGGTTTCTGGGAAAACACAACAATCTACTGTTAAATCTTTGGAAAAACATTTAGCTTTCTTTTTAGTGAAGTTTCTCTTATGAAAGTGGAAGAAGTCGGGGTATAATTTACGCCCAGATTTTTATTTCTTTTTATGTGGAAACATGCCGTACAAACTTTTACAAACAGAGCACCAAAATGTTGAGGCAGTTAAAGCTGAATCAAGACCCCAAAATGTATCTTCTGAAACATTTCTGAGACACTAAAGAAGAGAATAGCTTTGTACAGTATGCTGTATCATACTGTACAAGGACTAGGATACATAACAAACCCAAAAAGAGACAATTTTATGGCCAATTTCCAATTTTGATGTATTAAAACAGATTTTAACCAGTTCTATTTCATTCTAGGGACCAAAATATGAGAAGATAAATGAGCAGATTTAAAAAATGTTCTGCCATCAGTGGTTTATCTCAGGAATGGTTTCATATAAGGAGCAGATGTGACATCAAGTCATTTGTATGAGAAAACGGCTCCTATAAAAATGGTATTTACTAATATTTTAAAGACAAATTGGGCACAGAGTTGACATTTTAAAGTATCTTCAGCATCTTATATTAAGAATTAGATTGATTAGCAGTGTTATCATAGCAAAAACCGAAGTCTGGACTCGCTAACAGGATGGACATTAGAAAGTCCATCATGTTCCATTACGCAGGTTGAAAGCTCAAAAAAAAAAAAAAAAAAAAAAACTTAAAAGGAAAAAATATACTTTATTAATTATCCCGCATCATAATCTGTCACGGAAAATTAAGTCACCTCTAAGGCACTTCTGCTCAATAGGCCACAAATGTAAAGGTGATGATCAGCTGATTCCAGTTACCAGCCAATTTCTTGATTCATTTCTAATCTATACGTCATTAGTTTAGGTCGTGCCGCATTATTTTACGTATCAATTTGAACTCCATTGTCAAACATCCCTCTCTCCTGGCTGTCTCAAGGAAAACAGCCATCGTCATCGTTATAAACCGGAGGATCAGACAAAAAGGAAATCCGGACTTTTCACACAGATTTTGAGGGATTACAGTAACCTGTGTGAGATGAAGCAGAGGTCTTACTTCTCTCCAAACTTCCTGAGCGAAGGGTTTGGTTTCAGCCTGCAGGCAGCATCTGTTTGAGAAAATTAACGTTAATCCCAGGTGTAGCTTGAAAACACAAGAAGGTTTGGCATAAGCATGAAGATGAAAGCCGGTAGAGGTAAATTGGCGGTTCGGACGAGGCTCCCGACGCCTCCCGAGTCGATGGCAGCGGTAAGTTCGGCCCGTTGGAGTTCGGAGTGCTGCAGTCTTGCGCTCCCTAAAGCGTTTGGCTGGGTTTGTTCAGGGCGTCTCGTCGGTCGTTCCCACTTCTCTGGTAAACATGAGGGTTTGTTTAGGAGTCTCTCTGTTCTGTTAATCGATAGACCGCAGTTCAAGGTTACTCATGGGTCCCTGACTGTCACCAACGCGTCCTTCGTGTGTGTGGTTGGGGCTGGTTGCTGTCACTTGGAAAAACAAATCCCCCTTCCCTCCCCACGATTGGGTCTGCACCGGTGAGATTAATCTGCAGGGATTTGTACCTCTCGCCGTCTGCCTGTCAGGAGCGCTGCGCAGAGGGACCAAAGGATATTGTGACGGCTGTGTTGGTGGTGTGAGCTGGATGAACGGACGCTGCCTAAGAAGATATGGGGATGAGTGGGGAGAGAGAAAGGGCAATTATACAGGGGAGAGGGGGCAGAAATGATGTGAACGTGAGTGTCTGAGCAGACGGAGGGAGGTGGTTAAATTTTAACGAGGTGATTGTATTATACAGTACGGAGTCCAGTCAGAGCTGCTCCCCTGTGACATCTCAGCCCCACACAGAAGCATTGCTGATGAATTTGTCCCCGGATGCTCATTGACTAGGCAGTAAATGGTAGCTGTTAGCATATCAGCCTAACTTGGTTTAGATAATTTATTATTTTTAGAGGCAGTTTCTTACCATTGAAGTCTTCATGACTCTTATTATTGGTAGAGATATTTCTAAATCCTGCATGTTTCCTGACAGACCAGTTTAAAACTCAAAAGGAAGAAATTGATTGTGCTCCATGTAGTCTCCCTGTTTCATATTGGAAGTCCTTCTCTCTCTCACTCTCTTGCAGCCTGAATGAGTTGTAAACATTGACTGTGTCGTTGACAGTACTGTTTTATTTACATCCTGTAACATCATGTTTCACCATTCGTGCTTTCTCTGGCTTCACTGGTGAACACCTCACTCACAAACATATAAATTTGTTTAATTAATTTTTCTTCACCAAACCGGTTCTGAAGCTCAACTGCTGCCTGTGTTTGCTTTACACCAGTTCTTTGTGTTTACACTGAGGCGAAATCTGCCTCTGGGTCCCCATCATCAAATAATAGCCTCTTTCAACCACCCAAAATGTTACTTTAGTTTTTATTCTTCTTAATATAAGACAGACCTGTAAAACCACCAATGTTCATCATTAATAAACAGAAACTTACTGTCTCTTTTCATCCAGCTACTTATTTTTTTAATCATCCACCATTGAGTGCTGCATAGAGTTGCTCTAACAGGGGAAGTTTTCCGCTGAATCCATAAACATAATTTCAGACTCAGTTTTCCTATGTATTAATATTAGCAGACATTGTTAATAATGCCTGGTGTTAATGCTGTGGTATTTGATGTTTTTCTAGCACTGCTGGTACCGATCACATCAGAGATCAGCTGATTGGAAAATTTTAAAAGATATAAGATATTTGTTTGCAGGGATACTGAGATAAAACAAGATGAATAGAGCAGCACTGCATTCCTCATCGTATTTACTGCATGAAACGCTCACAGGGACACAGCGATCCGACTCAATGTCGGCTCCAGTGTCAGTAGTGGTTGGGCTCTTGAGAAGAGAAGCTTTAGTCCTGTAGACTCGCTTCAATTAGGGACCAAAATTCCAACAATTGTTACATTTTCAGCTGCTGCAGTTCTCTTCCACACTGCACCGTGTCAGACAAGCCAAAACTTTTCAAAACCTGGTCCCCTCTTCCTATCCACCGAGAAGCACTGAAGGAAATGACTCAAAAACCTCTCAGGAAGAGATTGAGCGTAACGTCTTCCTTATGAAATGTAAACAGAAAAGAAGTGGCATCAGATTTTAGCGGTTGTAGGATTTCTCTTTTTGTCTTAAGCAAAAGACCACAACCTATTTCTCCTGCTAACGCAAGACTTGCGTGTTTTGTCTTGGTTGTATTTACACAGAACGCCCCGTTCTTTAGTCGACTTCCAGCTCCGACCCGATTTGCTTTCACATATGCATTTGAACCGCGCCAGAGTTCACTTCAACTGAACCGAGACTTAGGTTCTTAGGCGAACCACTGATCAGGAAAAAATGGTGGCCATTAGCTGATTTCTAACATACAAATGAAACTATAGCTCTACCACACGTCATTGTGGTTTCACCGAGTCGATGTGAATTCAACCCATGAGTGAATTGCGTGCAGTTGTTTGCTAGTGGTGCTAAACTCGTAATCGTCTCTGCAGCCAGGACAGGAAATCATCCTGACTCTCTGAGACTCGGCTCTTTTTCGCCTTTCTGCCTCTCCGTGTCTCAGAGTTAGACGGGGGGACCGGGGCCGTCCCTCTGCGTCTCCCTCATCCCAAGCCGAGGCCCTGTCACTTCCCATCTCCTCTCGGGGTCTAAGGTCGTGGGACATTCGGAGCTGGCTGGCTGGCTGTCGCGCACTCTTTGGCGATGACGACGATGAGTTCAGTAAATGGTTTCACACAAGAGATGCTGAGTGGACTCTCGCAGGCTTCCAATCGATCGACCCTCCCTCACAGCCCGTTGTGGTTTTGTTAATTGGTCTCCGGCTCACTGCTGACACAGTAACCCTAATGGAGAAGAATTACTGCTGTCCCGTCACGCATTAACCTCCCTCCTCCACCCCTCTTTCCATCAACCCTCCCTCGCTCGCTCTCAGGCCTGACCTCTGCTCCCATCCCCCTCCCGTCGCCGTCAGCATCAGCAGGCGCGTTTCACAGTTGGGTAGACGGACATGGCAGTGCACACACACTCCCGTCCCGTGTTCCTGTGCCTCGGGGACCTAAGGTCAGGTGACGCTGATGACCGAATTAAAGCACTAAAAGGCAAACACTCTCTGAACAGCACTGCTCCCTAATTAGTTTAGCTATAACTGAGGCATGGTCTGGGTTAGAGGAGGCAGCTTTAGTACCTTTGTGCAAGGTTTGAGCTTATATGCAATACATTGTGAAAATATTCACACTGCTTTAACTTTTTCACTTTTTGTCACATTAAAACCACTAACTTCAATGTATTCTATTGGGATTTTATGTGAATGCAACGTACAACTAAAGTATAGGGGAAATGAAAACTTGAATGTTGTGTTGTGCATTTATATTAGTCCCATTTTTCTCTGATACACAGAGAGGTAAACATCTAGTGTAACTAATTGCCTTCAGAAGTTGGCAGATTGGAATCTATCAGTGAATAAGTTAATCTCAGAGGTTTGTTACAGAACATTAGTGAACAATGAGCTTCATAAAGACAGAGGAAAACAGCAGACAGGTCAGGGAGGAAGTCGTGGAGAAGTTTAAACCAAACTTTCCAAGACGAGAATGAGTTAGGGTGCATTCACACCATCCCCGTTTAGTCTGCTTTAATCAATCTCTGGTTTGGGTTTGTCGACAAACCCGTCGACTGCAAAGGCGTGAATGCACAATCAAAAAAGCAAACTCTGGTCTGCCTAGAAATCTACGTCTTGGTTCAGTTGAAGTGTGTGGTGCGGTAATACCAAGCAGAAAGGAGACTGCTCCAAAAATAAGAATCGAACTAAAGAGCAAGGCATTCTGGGTAAATACAACCACAAAAACATGAGTGTCGAGCACTACATAGAGAAGTGGCTTGTGGTCTTTTGCCCAAGACAAAAAAGAAATCCTATAACCACTAAAATCTGATGCTTCTCCATTTTTGTTTACATTTTGCGAAGAAGGTTTTGCTCAGCATCTTCTTCAGAGGTTTTTGTGTCGTTTCCTTCAGTGGTTCTTGGTGCAGTGCCCCTACAGGCTGGGAGGTGAACAGGTTTTTCAAAGGCTTTGGTTCGTTTGATGCAGTGTAGTTTGAACGCGAACTGCAGCAGCTAAAAATGTAACAAATGTTACAATTTTGTTCCCCAATCCAACCAAGTCTACCAGACTATCAAGTATGACAACACCATGAGTCAGAGAAGCAGACAAAGTGCACATCGTAACTATCAGGACAATTACCAGTTGTAAATTTACACCGTTTTAACAGTCTCACAGTCGTCTTTTTTTTACATATACTTTGTACTAATAATGTATAATTATTACATTACATATGTGAAAGGCTGATAATGAAGTTAATTTTCTCAAATATTTTTTGTTTTATTTCCATTTGTTTTTTCTTCTTGTTCTTCTGTTTTCTGTTGCATGATGCTTTGATGCCTCCTGGCCAGCTCATTGCTGGAAATGAGATTATGTTCTCAAGGAACTTATCGGGTTAAGTAAAAATAAAAGTGAACAAAAGTGTAGTTTTTAGCTTCCTCCGCAGCAGCTTTATAGCCGCTCTACAGAGCACATCGTCTGCAGGGGGGGAGTGGATGAAAGAGCTTATTAAAGTCAGTTTGCTTCATGGCGCATGGAAAAGTGTGTTCTCTGTACGTCATGCAGCCTGATGAGTCAGAGGAGTTTTCAGAGTAAGGGTGAGCTTGACTAAAGACTAAAACTTTGTGCTCTGCAGTGATGCTCAGAAAGGCTTTTTGACAGCACTTTGTGGTTCTTTAATACCTGTACTGTATAATTATCGGCATGTTTTTCATAAACCAACATTTTCTCTGTTTCGTTTTGCAGTGAGGGCGTCTTCAAATGTCCAGAGGATCAGCTGCCTTTAGACTATGCCAAGGTAGGACGGATACACCGGCCTGACACTAATTCACACCACAAACTCTTGAATTATTGAGCTAACAGCGCTTTAAAAACTTGTATGTATTTGTGCATATTCCCTGAAAGTCTTGGAGCAATCCAACCCTACTTTTAATATTTACACTCATAACAATCAGCAACATGTATTAGATTGAAACAGTGAGGCGTCCCGTCTGTTCGATGCTCTACAAACACAGATGTAGCCGTCTGTGGCTACAGGATTGTTGGAGTAATACAACCTTGAGTAAAACATGCCGGTTTCAAAGCATTTATTCAAAGATTTAGAATAAACATAGATCATAATCAAAAAATTTTTAAAGCAGAAAAACAGCATTTATTCCTACTGTTGCTAAAATACTCAAACCTTTTGAGTAAGTTTACTCTGTATGATTTATCTAGTTATTCTGACTTTCCTACCAATACCTGACCAACAATAGAGAAGGCACCCACCAATTGTAGTAATACTAGTATTATTTGGGTTTTCTTTGTTGTTTTAACAATTATGTTATTTGCTAGTTGTTTGACAGAAACAAAGTTCACAGCTTAGCCCCTGTGATTGTTACTGAACAAAACATAACTCTGAGGCAATTATTGCATTATTGCATTATTGCAGCACACAGGCTGCTTATTCGAGTATCCTGAGTCACATCATGACTCGGTGTTTTACATTGGACATATTGTCAGTGTAATTTTATATTCTGAATAGTTTTTTTTAATAACAGATGGACAAGTTGCGTAGCGTCCTTTTAGCAAGCTAACAGGCAGTGAGAATGAACATGTGGTCATTAGATGCAATACTCTATGAAAACTCTGTGATAGTAAAATATTGACAACCAGAATATTAAACCCCCCTTTAAAAACATGTTCACAAAACAATAAGCAGTGACCCAAAGGCAGCATTTATTTTTATTTTTTTTATTTTTTCCCCAGTCGGTGACTCTGTATTCAGCTTATTATAGGTTGGTTCAGAACATACTTAACAGAACATGACAGCTTTGTGTCATTTAGCGGTGCTAAATCTCAGCGAACAAAGATCCCATGTGGAGTTCCTCAAGGCTCCATTCCCGGCCCACTTTATCCAATATCTACATTCTCGCTGTCAATGTCTCTTACCATACGCTGATGACACGCAAATTTATATTTCTGTCACCAGATAGCTGCTGTTATTATTTCTGTCACTGATTACGCGTGTTGGTTATATCATAGATTAGACGAGCTAAAGTTTCCTCCACTTAAGTCATAAAAGACAGAATTAGCTGTTTCTGGTCCCCAAAAATACAAGGTTAGCTATGCAGTTCATTGCTTTGTCAGTTGTTTTTGCGGTCACTTTGTAAATTTGTTCAAGTTTAAGACATAGGATCCAAAAATCTGGCTTTTAGTTTCAAAAAAGCATAACAATGACAACCCAAGATGCTGACCTCCATCCTCTAGAATCTCGTCTCCAAACGAATAAACAGTCCCACAGACGTCGCATCCATCAGCTTTATTCAGATCAAAATGTTTATACAAGTGGGACATTTAACTGAATAAATATGCACTGCTTTACATTTTACTGTTGTATGACTTAATGTGAGCATGGTATCAAATCTCTTTAGCGTTTAGCGAAACAAATACAAAAGTGGGTTAGAAACAAGACAAAGCTAATCCAGTTAAAATGAATGTTTGTTTGTTTCCTCCCTCCCCAAGACAATTGCTATGATCTGCTCCTACGAGGACAAATATGCCATCCCAGAGGAGATGAGCAGTTATTATAACAAATCTAGTGCATGTGAAAACGTGAACTCGCGCGAACCCTGCAAACATCTGGTATTGCTTTATGTATCTTGTACGAAGGTATCGGGCTTTGACAGGTCCGGACTGCAGCTGGTTAGACGCTGTTATTTTAACAACTTCACGTTGTTGAAATAAAAACCTGAGGGTTTGTGTCTCTGATTTACTGTAGTGCATAAAGGCAGTAAAACACGTCTTCGCCCCCAAGTTAGAGGTTGCAATTTATTTCATTACACCAGAACATTTATTAAAACCATTGCACTCAATCACTCCCTGAGCAGATTGAGAAATAAATTTCAGCTTTCCTCCAAATGTAATGTAATCAGGTTGTGCTCAGGTAGGGGTTTATAAAGACCGTATTCAGAGTCAGGACTCTCTCATGTGTGATCTCTGCTTTTCAAAGCAACTGCATTTCAGGGTTAAGGGACACGGAAGAATCATCTCTCTTTTTTTGCTGTTACAGCTTTTGGCATAAGTCTGATGCTAGTCTTCGTCTTATTCAGTCTACAAGACTTANACAACATTAAACATAATAATGTCTGCAGATCTCTTAAATAAATGCTTTCCATTCTGATACCTCACCACACTACTGAAAAGATGTAAATAAATCTTAAATATTTGTGTTGTTTTTCATGAATGCCAGTGCCATATGGTGGACACAATTAATTAGTTAAACTGGTGCAGATATTATTGGGCAGAATGTGATGATGTGTTGTTTGATGGTTGGAAATCTCAGCTGTAAAGAACAAACATGGTGTTTCTCAAGGCTCCATTATCGGGTCTCTTTCTTTATTTTTTACTTTAGGGTTGAAACAAACATTTTAAAAGCACACAGACTGCTTATTCGAGTATCCTGAGTGGCAAGCAGTTTTTGGAAAAATACTTAACAATTTCTCTTTAGGTAAAAAAAAAAAACCACGATCCGTTTCTCCCAGTAGCACTAGACTTACCCAGAATGCCCTGCGCTGCAGTGTCCCGCTTTTGGAGCAGTCTCCAGTGCGCTTGGCGTTCACATATTCATTCAAACCACATCAGAGTTCACTTCAGCCGAACTGAGAGCTAGGTTTGTAGACGGACCAGAGTTCAGTTTTTGGGTTTGCAACACAGTTTGATAACGTATTCTCTCCTTCCCAAACAAACCAGACTTTCTAGACTTTAGTTCGCTTTAATCAAACAGCGAACTGGCCTTAATGCATGCTTAGTGTTTTCAGGATGAAGAATTAAGGGAAGGGGACGTTGAGCTTGGATCTCCTCAGCTATGTAACCGACACCCCGAAAACCTGAGATGTGCAAAGACCCGACAACACGATGTGAAGAAAAAGCGAAAGTAGAGATGTTTACGTTCAGCAGTGAGCCTGAACTGCTGCATGATCAGCGGGCCCCGGTGCTGGGAGCGATGAAGGCGCCTCTAATAGCAGGAACTCCCCTGGGGGGAGGGAGGCGCTCATGGCACACCTGTCAGACATTGTTATTTACCAAGGCGCTCCCAGTCGCCTGCAAATTACCCCCATCTTGGTGGTCTCCTGTCAGGGTTATTGTAACACTCACTGCACTCTGTCCCTCCTTTCCAAAAAAAATAAAATAAAAATGCACAAACACAACCACATACGAACAGCGGTGCAGTCATTAAAGGATTGTCCTGCTGCCATTCTGCTGTAGTTATGGTGAGGGCTGAAATTACTGCTGCAGACAGAGTAAACCCTCAACTTGAACCGAAGAGCTTAACTTCTCCCCGATGAGCCGGGGACTAAGTTATTAAAAGGTCATTATTGCAGCCTTCCAAGCAGATTCTAAGACTGGAACAATTGTTCTTTAATTTCCCCCAAAAAAATAAGTTTATTACAGCAAAATTCTTTGTGGACAGGAGTGAAAAGCTTACATATCTGCACTTGAACATGACCCGAGTTATTTTAAGACCTTTCCAGGTGCATTGTGTTTTCGATTGGACCGAGCTTACTCATGTTTCAGTGCAGGTGCACGTGACTAAGCAAATCACAACTCAACAGCCAGGCTACAGAGGGCCGTTGTGACATTTGTTAGGAAGTGGCTTTTCTTGTTTGACCGGATTTTTTTTTTCCTCCCAGCGTGGGGGGACAGAGGCTTAAAAGCCTCAGGACAGCGACTTGATGGAGAGGATTTCAGGGGATTTTAGTAGAACGCAGTCTCTTCCCCATTGTTCAGTCACCACAGATAAATATTTCTCTGCCGCTTTACTGCTTATTTCTCTCTCTGAGGTCCCATAAAGTCGTAAACTTCTTCATTATCACTGCAGTGGCAGGCCTGACTCACTGCTGCAGTGTAGTAAAAAAAGAAAAAAACAATTATGTGAAATTCCCTCATTTCTCTGTGCAGCTTAGTGCAAACGGTGTCGCCTATCCAACGTTGTGGCGTAGCGTAACTTTTATTTCTGCTGACGATCTTGTGGTTTTAGTTCAGTTGGGGATGTTTAATGATACTCGAAGAATTCTCACCTAAGCTTTTTATTTATTTTTATTTTTTTATTGCTCTTTTTCTACCACTGTCAGGCTGCCACTGTTTCTGGTTAAACTAGACCTGGCAGTCAGGCTTGATTACGTGTCAAAGTCCAAAAACAGAGTGACTTTATCATCAACCAGGCAAATATGTACATTTTTCTAAAAATGTGACAACTTAAGAGCTGAAAAGAATCTAAACATAAGCTCACATGTGAGGAGAAAATAAAAAAAATAACTTGTTTAACTTCTGGCTTTTGCTAATAGAACTGTGGGAGCTAATTCTCAAACTATTTTTATTTTTTACATTTTCAAAAAGAAAATGTAGTTGGTCTTGTGGCCTCATTCTCGGTTAAGTAAAATGTGTGGCTGTTATTTATTTTTTTCATTGTGTTGAAAGGTTAGGGAACAATATCCCAAATTTTCACATTAGTGCATCTTTAGAAATTAACATTTCAAATATTATTTTCCAACCTTTCTTCTACAAATCGTCATTAGTTACATATCAGACCCTCCAGTTTTTCATGGATATTCACGCAAAATCAGCAGATAAAAAAGTCACACTTACTGTCACACATAAGTGCAGAATTTCTTGCAAATTTTTCTAAAGTAGCACCACAAAATCGGATTTTGATTGCAAAACATTACAAAGACATTTGTGAAATTGGATTATTTTACATTGGTGAAAAAAAACAGTGTGGCTAGCATTAGAAAAAGAGCAGTTTTTATGTTCATTCCTTAAAAATGTACATATCTTTTTTTTTTTTTTTTTTTTAAAGCTTTAAAACCATTTTCAAACAAAGTTAAGTATTTGCCTATAACTCCTTGTTTGGGATTAGCACAGTTAGAGTAGTTAGCATAAGCTAAGAAGATTTCTCTGAGGTTTTTTAAAAGGTGGCCAACATTTCCAGATCCAGAATGTTCCATGACAGACAGATAAGCAGAGCACCTTAGCTGCTCTCCGTTTAGCCTTTTTTTTTTTTTGTTCTTGAAGTCTTGCTCTCTCTTGCTCCCTTGCAGCCTGTATGATAAGCAGATATATTGTTGGACATCCAGCTTCCATTTTGAAGTTTCCTTCTCTTTACTTCCTCGAATTTCATTTTTAACACCTCACTGAAACTCAAATGATCCATCTGAACTACTTAGAATCTTCACTCATATAATTGACAAATACATCCTAAGTGTTATCAACACACCTTTTTCAAGCTAATGTCACATTCAGCGAGGTGGACGCAGTCTTTAAGGACACACCAGACACAGATGACTTTCCTCAAAACGCAACGTTAGTGAACAGCAGCAGGTGTCTGTATCTGTCCGCCCTGACTTCATGCCACGTTGTCACCCTCAGATCTACCCGGACCCGGAGCTGGAGCAGCAGATCCTGGCGCTGCCCATCCGCTGCATCCACAGCGAGGAGGGCTGCCGCTGGACCGGACAGATGAAGCAGCTGCAGGTGAGAAGAAGCTCTGGCTTCTCCCTCTCTCCGTCATTCACTCGCCCGCTTCAGTGCCCAACAAATGGGGCAAGTCTGCTGAACGTGTGGCTGCTTCTCCGCCGCCCTCAGGGCCACTTCTCCACCTGCGCCTTCAACGTGATCCCGTGCCCCAACCGCTGCTCCGTCAAGCTGACGCGCCGCGACCTGCCCGACCACCTGCAGCACGACTGCCCCAAGCGCAAGGTCAAGTGCGAGTTTTGCGGCAGCGAGTTCACCGGCGAGGCCTACGAGGTAAACACTGCTGTTTTGTTTTTTTTTGTGTTTGTTTTTCGTTGTGTGAGTTTGACGAAAAAAGAAACACCTGGAGAGAGACGACTCATGGCGTCAAATGAAAGAAGTACCTGTTAAAAACAGCTGGAAGAACTCGGGCCTGTGCGTCACCGTATTAGGAAAATATTTTCTGGTAGCACGAATGATGGAAGAGGAAACAACTTTTTTATTTTTTTTCCTCAGCAAGTGAATGGAGGGGCCTTATACTCCTCACTAACACCTCTGTTGGTCCTGACTCCCTTCTATTTATTCTCTCTCCCTATGTACACATTTCTAGAACCACTACCTTTCACTTTCAAATAAACAAAAAAAAACTTAGAAATGTTATATGAAGGTCACTATCTTTCTGGTCTATCTACCCTCCTTCTGTTCTTTGCTTCTGCCATTGTTACCTGCCTGCTTTCCTTCTGTGTTTGAGTCTTTTCTCCTTTCCTTCCTTCCCTTCTTCCTTCTTGTCTCTGGTTTTGTGGATTCCATCTTATAAATGTAAACATCTTCCATAAATTCACTGATTATTACTATTATGTTTCATTTTAAAATAAGCCTAAAGAACTGAGACTTGTTGGAACCCTTACAGAAAGGCTAACCCTGTGCATACAAGGGCTAGCAACGAGACACAAAAAAGTTTAAAAAAACCTTTTATTGCTGTCTTCCATTTTGCCTCCAATGAGTTGGGTTTCCCAGCAAGTGGCGATGACTTTCATGATAGACATAAAGTTCTAGCTGGCCTTCTTAATGGCAAGATGCTAGCTAGCTCTCTTAGCTGATCTTAGCCAGCTACTAGCTAGCTAACTGGTGCCTAGCTAGCTGCCTGTTACTGGTAGTCTCACCTGCCAATGAAGGCGAAGAGGTCGGCGCTCAACTCAAAACCTTCGCCTGATGAAAAAATACCTACATATACAAGAATATATGAGATTAAATAGTTTTGTCACGACACAATGTAAGACTTGTGATTATCTTCATTTTAGATGCGTGAATTTAAAACTTTTTAAGGATGCATGGACAACCAAAGTTTGGATTTGGATTTAAAAATTTTTTTTATCATCAATAATTTCTCTGATCACATTTGTGTCTGTTTTGTTTGTTTGCTTGTTTTGGTCAGAACCACCAGGGCGTGTGTCCTCAGGAGAGCGTTTACTGTGAGAACAAATGCGGAGCGAGGATGATGCGCCGCCTGCTGTCCCAGCACAGCATGGCCGAGTGTCCCAAACGCACGCAGCCCTGCAAGTACTGCGGCAAAGAGTTCGTCTTCGACACAATCCAAGTGAGTTTCGTTTGAGCCAAAGAACAAAGAGAAAAAAAAACTGAAATTGGTAAGAAAACCAGCCAACCTGTATATGACACAACGGGCAGAGACGCATTTATTTTCATGTAAGCATTCCTGCAGCTGCTTTCTGTCTGAGGCCTGAGCAGGATAGGACAAAGAAGAAGTGCAGCAGCAGCAGCAGCAGGATGTTTCCATTCAGGGTGTCTGTGTCCTTCTCCAGCTGGATGCAGTGTGAGCCGCTGCCATTAGTGCTTTTAAGTTGAGGTCTCTTCCTCTCAGCACTTCTCTGTCAAAGGCAGAGCTGTGATTTTCCCCTCCTCTCTCATGCTGGGTCAAGATGTGCTGAAGTAACCAAACGTGGCTCGCAGTACTGAACAACTGATTTCCTGTATTTTCACGGATTTTCATTACAGTGTGAACACCGAGAAGCTTTAAAGTTGTTGAAACACTTTCTTCTCTTTGCGCGAGAAACACCAAACGTTAAGTTGTGTACAATTCTTCTGTTGTTGGCAAATGATGCAACTTTTAAGCTTTGACTTCAGTTTCCATCAAAACAACAATTTTATCGTTTATCGCAATAACTTTTGGGACAATTTATTGTCCAGGACAACTTTAAGCATTTCTGCTTCACTTTTAGCTTTTTCAGCTAATTTAACCAAATCACTCCAATTTATAGCATAGCAATAAAAAAAAGCAAATAGTAGTTTTTATAGTATGCAAAAACGTAATCACTACTATTAAATTCATAATTTACCCCAAATTCACCAGAAATACCATCTAAAGTCAGAATACAAGACAAAATTGATGTGATTTATACAAAACATGTAGTCAAATCAACCCCTCCATAGACTTGCATTCATTTCCATGCACTTATTTTCACTCTTGGTTACAATACAGGTCAGTCAAATTCAGTTTGAAGTGCCAATTTGCAAAATGTTTCCTATTTATGGAAACCCATATGATTATATTGATTCACTGACTTTGCAGCAAACCCGGTTGTTTGTCCTCTCCTCAAAAGTGAACAAAACGATATGTATTTATCCCGAAGATACCTGAAATAAATGGAAAGCATATCGTCTCTTTTTCATTCAATAAAACCAAAATAATGTTTCCGTTTCTGTTCTCTTGGACGCAGAACCACCAGTATCACTGCCCTCGCTTCCCTGTCCAGTGTCCAAACCAATGCGGCACTCCCAACATCGCCCGGGAGGACCTGGCCAACCACGTCAAGGACAACTGCGGCAACGCACTCGTCCTCTGTCCTTTCAAAGACGCCGGCTGCAAACACAGGGTAAGACTGACCTGCATCCGCTCTCATTAAAATTCTCCTGACTCTGTAGGAATTTCCTTTTAACACGCCCATTGTTGTGTTAATCATTAGCCAGGAAGCTTTTTAAAAAAATACATAATCTTTACGTCGTGGCCTTGGTTACCAGGTCCAAAGATCCAGTTTGTTGCCTAATAACAAGACAGATGCAAACAAACGGACACATCAAATCGTTGTCTTTTTTTAAAGGTACCAAAGTCTGGAAATGTGGAAACATCAAACGCTTTGATGTCATTTTTCCACTTTCTTTAGACTCTTGAGTCAAGAATGCCTCAAATGGAAGCAAACAGAAACACATAAGCAATGATAATAAAGGTAAAATAGAGATTATCCTGTAAATATTAAAAAAATATGCAAATTGGTTTTGAAACAAGCTGGTTCATGAACGTTCTGATATGAATAAATGCGATTTTATAAATCATGAAGGCAACCAAGAGTTCTAATAATGTTGGGGTATAGACTTACAACTTTTCAAAATGTTACCTAATAACCTGAGAATGTTCCTCTTGTGTTGATTTAGATTTGTTGTTCCCCATTTTCCAGAGTTGGCTGCTGTTTGAAAATACAGAGCTTTTAAAGAGACAGAGGCTCAATTTCAAGGCGTTAAATTACAAAGTCAAATTTTTAAGGCATATTTGATACACATGACATTTTTATAACAACTGAAGTGAACATAGTTATTTGGTTGTGCTATAAAATGGCACCATGTGACTGGAAAGTGCATGATACTGCCCTCTTAAAAGAAACTTCTGGATAAAGTTACAAGGAAACTTAACTTAAAATATGGAAAAGTTAAATTCATTATCATGACCCATCAACCTATCACGATTCAAATCAACCTGACGCATTGTTTGATTGAATCAGATGAACAAAATGGTTTTTTACTGAATGAAGACTCATGAAAAATAATCAAACTCTTAAACAGAAGTGAATTATTTTTCTCCCTGCAGTGCCCTAAGCTGGCGATTAGCCGTCACTTGGAAGAGACCACCAAGTCGCACCTCACCCTGATGTGTAACTTGGTCGGTCGCCAACGGCAAGAAATCCTGGAGTTGCGACGAGAGATGGAGGAGCTGTCGGTCAGCCAAGACGGCGTCCTCATCTGGAAACTCAGCGACTACTCCCGCAAACTCCAAGAGGCCAAACTGCGGAGCAACCACGAGTTCTTCAGCCCGCCGTTCTACACGCACCGCTACGGCTACAAGCTCCAGGTGTCGGCCTTCCTGAACGGCAACGGCAGCGGCGAGGGCTCCCACCTCTCCGTCTACATCCGCGTCCTGCCGGGAGAGTACGACAACCTGCTGGAGTGGCCCTTCTCCTACAAGGTGACGTTCTCCATCCTGGACCAGAGCGACCCGTCCCTCTCCAAACCCCAGCACATCACAGAGACCTTCAACCCGGACCCCAACTGGAAGAACTTCCAGAAGCCCTGCAGCAGCCGCAACTCGCTGGACGAGAGCACCCTGGGCTTCGGCTACCCCAAGTTCATCTCACACGAGGAAATCAAGAAGAGGAACTACATCCGAGACAACTGCATCTTCATCAAGGCCTCTATAGATATTCCCCAGAAGATAATCGGTTGAGACCCAAGTGTTTGTTTTTCTGTCCATGAAGGAGGAAGATGGGTTAAAGACTGGAACTGACGCTTAACCTTGAAAACTTCTACATGTTCACCCTTTAGATCCTTCCTCCCCTGATAGCCTCTCCGCCGCAGAGCTTGAAGCCAGTCTGGTTTGGCTTGTGCGAGCTGACTTGGAGGAACTCGCATCACCAGAGGGGGGAAAATGTTTGGTCTGCAGAACTGTCACTCGTTGACGATCCTTTTTTTACGTTGTTTTTTTTTTTTCTATGCGTTTGCTGACCTTTTGATCACCCTCTGCAACTTAAAGCCTTTGAAATCAAACAGTGCCTAGTGTTTATCTTGAGTTACACTTCTGTTTTTGTTTCTGCAGTACCAACACAAAAAGAATGTGGTAAAGATATAGATATATAAAGTTTGAAGAGCATCTGTGAGCGGAAAGAAGCAAATGTTCAGCGCCGCCCCAAAGAAGAGGGACCTAGCAGATTCAAAGTCAAGCCCAGCTGACACACTCAGACATTAATGTGATCCTTTAACAAACACACCGTCCCCCATAACAACTACCAATAAGGTTTAAATAAACACAAACATACAAATACTTTTAGGTGACCTTAAATACCTAGATATTTTAATTAAATATCTTTGGCAATTCATAGCTCTCCTTAGGCCATGAAAACTCTTACGATATGCTAAATGTGAAATTTCCGTTTTTTGTTTGTTTAACTTGCCTTACAGAGTTGAAGACTGAAAAACAGAATGGCTTTGTTAAGGAAACCACGGATAAAAATTGCAATCTTGAATCTAGACACAAACCTAAGACTGAGCAACTTCCTGTTTTATTGATTTTCGGTTTATGTTCCTCCACCGAACTTGGAATTTCAGGTTAACATGTCTGACCTTTAGCAGAATACTGACCATAGCTTCCAGAGACTTATTAAAAAGACTTAATAATTGAGGCTTTATAGTTTTTTACTATGCTAGAAAGAAAATTCATTTGTGCTGATAATGAAATTAAAGCTGGCTTCAGAATCGCTTAAATAGCTTTAATAAGAACCAGAACCGGGAAGAACTTATAAAACCTCTTCTCATTTATCTCTAAAAAACAACAAAAAATATATTTTTATTTCCTTAAAACTTGACAAAAACACTTAAAACTAAAACTAACATCCGTTTTCAAATGGCTAGGTTTAACTTAAATATATGAAGAATAACCAACATGGCTTTTATTGAATAACTATTACCCAACTCTAGAGGTGAATCTCACTCCTGGACCTAACACATTAAACTATCTGCTCTGATTTGATGTTTTTATGCTAAGCTATGCTAACTACAAATTATTGGCATAGATTTGCATTGACAGCTACATACATTTTCACTTACCTTTTGTAACAGTAAAAAGTCATTTTGAGTTTTGTTTTTACCTTTTAGCTTTCCAAAAACTCTTATGCAAGACTGTTGCAATTATACAGTTAAAGGCGAACTTTGTTTTTACTCTGAATAAAAAGTAAGAACCAGCACGGCTTTTACTGAACAGTTACCACCCAACAGTAGATGTAAGATGTAATTCCTCCACACCTATAGGTGGAGCAAGTTTACCGTCTGCTCCAGATCTCAGCCGTTTAAGGGTTTTCCATACTCGCAAGAACTGAGAAAGATTTTTATTTTCTCAAGGTGTCAAGATTTCACAGAAAAGAAACGGCACAACTCTTGGGACGTCAGCAAAAACTTTTCCCCATTAAACACATCCTATATAATTTGTACATTTCAATGGTTTTCCTGGATGATTTGTTGAGAATACTCTGCATTCATTTCCTACTGCCCTGTAATTTCTCTGCTCTTGCGTAGTATGCATGGCCCTTTAGGCTAACGATTGCCAACATTAGCATAACTTACCCTAAATATTCAAACATCTGTTCACTTGCGTCCTAACAGAGAAAGTCTGATTTTAAGTACTTTTTAAAAACATTGCCAAAACCAAGACTACACTTCAAACTAATTCCACGAGAATGCTGAATATGTGTTGGTTGTTATCGTAGCAGGAACTAGCTTGCGCTCTTGTGTAAGTTGTAACCAGATCAAAGTATCAGGGCTCTCTGGTGTACTGAACACACACACACAACTCTAACTGGCTCCATATTTACAGAGTCCTCACACTAAAAAGTGAGGTCACCGTACCTTTTGTCCACTTCCTCCAAACAATCAGAATACACACGCATTTAAAGAGTGAAGGAAAAGCCATGTGGCCTTTTTACACAGTATGTCTTCGCATGAGGGTTTTAAAGGTGAGCAGGCAGAACGCATGCTTTACGTGTCAAAACCTCGTCTCACGTTTTTTTTTTTTTTTATGTAAGCTGTATTCTTGAAATCCTCACTTGTTGATGACTTTTTGCTATTTTTCTGAACCCTTTTCAGTTGACAAGAACTGTCAAGAAAAAAACCTTTTCTGATTTTGTTTTTATAAAATGTGAACCTTGGTGGCATAACCTATAAGGACAATGAACATTTGACTTCGGTGTGTTTAGCACACGTGGGGAATGGAAAGGCGTTGAGAGTTTCGGTGTGACGGGGGGAACTGTTGGCTCGACACACAATGTGACAACAAGGAGCGGCCCCGTGCCGTACACGCGTTTTCGTCAAAGCACCATAAGGAGCTGAGAAGACTTTTACAGTTTACTTACGATATATGTGAATACTAATGTAAAAAAAAATGCAGAAGCACATTCTGTCTTTTTATTATTATACATGGGGGAATTCTTAATTTCTTGTCATGAATACCAGCTGATATTTTACAGTGACACAAAAAGGCAAGGAAATAAAAAAAACAAGAAAAAAAACTTTTTTTTGTAAGATTCTGTATTTTTCAAAACGCTTAACTGTTTTATACAAGCTCTTTACGTTGGAGAGTCGGGGTTGACTTTGGGAGTTTTCGGACCCATTCGTCTTTTGAACATTTGGATAATTCGTTTGTCTGTGTGGTTTGAGCCTGTTCTGTCTGTATTATTTCCTCTTAAAAGTATTTATTTTAAGGAGCCATCTGGAGTCTAGACTGATGGCACAAATGTTTTATTATGTTGATTGAGTGCTTGTCAATTTCTTATGTAAAATAAAATGCCGCATATCAGTTGTACTTATTTCCATGTGTTCTCCACAGTCTACTTTAATTGCTTCATATAATTACTTTATTGTAAAAGTAAACCACAAACTTAAAAAAGGCCTCCAATAAGCAATTTTATTTGCATGGCACTGAGTGTGCTTTACAAGAAAATAAAGAAATGGAGAGAAAATGAGATTGAAAATTGAAAATATGACGTAACAGTTGCATAAGAGGAAACATTAAAATGAAATTTTAAAACTGGGAGTTGGTTTTAAAGTGACCCATTACAAATCTAAATCCTGCCTGTCTTTGTTTAGTTCAATGACATGGATGGTTAAAGGAAAACGAGCCTCTTAGAAATATGTCTGTCCTCCTTATCTAATATCCCATCCAAGCTGATTTTAAACAAAAGGAAACAGAGAAACTGATAACGGTAATAAAACTTTGACGTACATCTCAATCACTGATTTACCTAACAGGTTAAAGTCAGTTCTTTTGAATTTGAACATTTTAAAAAATAAAGCAGAGACCAAGAGAGTTCAAGGCGTGACTGTACTGCACCCACAATACCACACTTGATGAGTCCCTGGCTTCCCATGATGCTGATTAAAAGCCTGCTATTAGCAGTGGTGGTGGTTTAATGAGACGTCCTCATGAACAAGCAGTGACTTTAGCTTAGCCACTGCATTAGTTTAACCCAAATGCAAGAAGTCCCCCAGTTAGTTTTATTGCTGTTTTTTCTTGAAACTGTATTTAAATGAATTAAAATAACTAATTTGTTTGACTTTCAGTAAGCTTACGACCAAAATACTGTGAATGTTAGATAACGTAGATCAAGATTTCAGTTTAAATCTGCTCTGGTGCTACTTTTTTATCGGTGGACCAGGAGTTTGATGACTGGCAGAAATGTGTGCTGGAAATACAAAATGTTTAAATTGTTAGACCAGCGCATTAGCCGCCACCATTACATTTAAAGTGTCCGCATACTTAGAGCGTCACTGAATTATTGATTAAATATACCACTAATGTTAATACTTAATGAAACTGAAAGCCGATAAAGCTCATCTAGCCATCTGTCCTGCTTTATAAAAATTAATGCAGTTGCAATATTCATCTTCTATTGACCTAAACCAGAACAAAACGCTTATTCAGTTACGCAGCTTTCCTGGAAAAAGCATCTTAAATTTGTGCTGCTGCCAATTTCTTTTGCTTCTATCTAGACATGTAGGTCAGGGGTCATTGTAGTTTTGCAAGTTTTTTTGTTTTGTTTTTTCCAATATCTCCAGTCAGAGATGGTGGAAATTGAAGCAGTAGAGGAAGTGAGGCAGACAGGAGTTTGCATCAGCTCTCCATTTGGCTTTGGTGCAAGATTACAGAAGAGGAAAGTGAAGCTTTTAATATCGAAATCTCTCTGCAACCCCTAAAGAGGACATTTCACTTGCTGCACAAACGCTGGCCAAGGTCCTGCAAAAGCTATAATCTCGCTTCTCTTAGTGCTCATTTCATGGCTCAAAGATAAAAACATCTGTTTGTGTAAAAAAAGAAGAAGAAGAAAAAAAGGAGTGGGCTTCTTTTTCACTTCAAGAGCCAGTTACTCAACAACGCAGAGAAAAGTTTTTCGCTTTAAACTGAAAGCTTCGCGGATTCCTGGTTTGGAGCGAACAACCAACAACCCTGTTGCTCCTTCAGGGCGACGACAGCATCAAAATAGTAACAGGCTAATTACATGTTAGCTCTCCATGTGGAGCAGAGTCACGTGCGGCTCGCCGCATGCAGGCCCGTCGTTCAGCTTCTCGCTCTGAAGTGACCCTCTGTTCCCTCAGGTAAATCATTTGCAGGTAGTCACATTCCCAACAATGAGCACACAAAACGTGACCTTTGGCCAAAAATACACACTGGAAGGAAAAGAAAAAGAAAGAAGCAAGATGCCGGCGGGGTCGGAGGAAGAGGAGGCGGTGAAGATGGAGAAGAGCCCGGCCTCCTCGTGAGGCTTTTCCTTGCCTGGTGAAACCCGGCACATCAAAGGGAAGCTGCGGCTCGTGACGCGGTGCCAGGCTGTCGCTGCTCATACTGGAAGTTTAACAATCGCGCCTCGGAGCCAAAGCGAAGCGGGCTGGTTTATGAGTAAGGTGGTGTCCCATGGAGGCTTTATAGAAAATCTGTGCCTGGATTAACACCAGAACCTCCCTAGAAGATTAACAGGATGAGTCAGAGCAGTCATCTAAAGACTGAAACTCACAGCTTGTGTGTCAGCACCGGCAGCTGACCTGGAAATGACAATTTGATTTAAAATGATAAAAATGTCAGAACGTAACTTTTATTTTAAGAAAAAAATGTCACCATATATTGACAGTATAATACGACGCAGATGATCTGAAAAATTATTGCTGCTACCAAAAACAACCAATCAGAGCCAAGAGGAGGGTCTTAATGCTGTCAATCATCCTCATGTACTCTACTCAATTTGCTAATGCCAGAGAAACAATTGATGATGATAACTAGCCTTAGCATCACAACTGTTCTTTTCTAGCTGCAGTGTAGCTGAGTGAGGAGGATGATTGACAGCACTAAGACCCGCCTCCTTGCTCTGATTGGTTGCTTCTAGTTAGCGCTGGGAGAAGATGGAGGAGCTATATTTTTTTTCACATACTGTTCTTGTTATTATTATTATTATTATTATTATTATTATTATTATTACATGTTTTATTTTAACTTTGATAGTAGAATTTAATAGCTGCTACCACCTGGACAGCTTTGCCATGTTGTTACAGTGAGATTGTTACATTTTTTACAGCATAAAACACACATCTAAATATATTTATTCCTCAACTGTCTAATAATCGTAGAAACTCGTTTACTTCTACCTTTAAACGAGAAGTGCTGCCTGACGCTCGACGGTTTTTACTGAAAGGTTTCAGATGATCAGCTCTTCTCATTTCTATGCCTCAAGACTTCCTCCATGATCCTTTCTTTCACCAAGGCAGCTCCACCCAACCCGTCCCTCTAATGAGTCACTCACATTATCCCACTTATCTTTGACTCACTCCAACAGATCAACTGGTATGAAGCATAATTGACATGCATTTCATTCATACCCCGAGCTTTAGAATCCCTGTTGTGGCGGCGGCACACATTTCCGTTTCCAAAATGCCATAACTGCTTAATGTGATAATAAAGGGCGCTTTCTCTCCAAATTGCCCATATTGTAGGTATAAATGTGTGGAATACAAAACTGTTGGATGGCAGGTTGTTTTTCCTCTCCACTGTCGCTACATGCATGCTTGGTATGAGGAATTCCTCCTGTAAAGTCAACGACAAAGCGATTGTCAGCTGTGGCTACAAGGAGCTATAAGTCAATGACTTCATGTGATCCACTGGGCTTCCTTAGATAACTCTAAATGCATTTGAATGATGACTTGAACTAAATGTACTGTTTGGTAGCCAGAATCACTTGGAATCTTTGTGTGATTGAACTGAAATGACTTATTTGTAAGTTGAATCAAGAGGACATTTGTTGTGAATTAGTCCTGTACAAATAAACCAAATTTAATTTAACGTAGTTGTGACTCAAACATGGCAAAATATTTATTCTATGTGTTATAAAATCCATCCATCCATCCATCCATTTTCTAACACCCTGGTCCCTAGTCGGGTCGGGAGGTGCTGGTGCCTATTTCCAGCCAACATTCCGGGCGAGAGGCGGGATTCACCCTGGACAGGTCTGTGTTATAAAATATACAATATTTTTACGAACAGCATGTTTTTCCTATTTTTACTTGAATCAAGAAAACATGTTTTGTCTCATTATTTCCACCTGTTGCAGTCAAATCCACGCGGGACATCAGCCGTTGATCTCGGCAGAGTATTTTTTATGAAACATGCTTCTCAAAAACTCCATAGACGTCTGCGAGGGCGATTCATCAGAGAAGATGTAAACACTACTAGGTGCAAAAAGCAGTCGGCTACTGAGAAGAAGCTGTGAAAAACAGAAGTGTGTTTGCAACGTCAGTCAATAGACATCTGTCGCTCATGGCGCCAAGTTCTGTTCGCTCAAATATGAGGGTTGTAACACGAATCAACCTGCTGGACCGACAGGGTTCTTTATTTTAATTTTATTAAGGCTGCAAATCAAGGATAGGAACATGGAGTAAAACAAAAACAAAACAAAAAAAACAAGCAATAGCATGATTTTTTTTAGCTGCTATCATGAACTGTAATGTCTTTTTATTTAATCATGGAAAATGGATCATCTTATTTTCCAACAAAGGGTTTCAAGACCAGTAAGGACATATTTACTGTATGTCTGGTTATGAAAAAATGGTGGATTCACAAATTTTGTACCAATTTTGTACAGTATTCTGCAATAATATTACAGAAATGTTTCACAAATCAAGATTTCACTGGAATTTCTATAAGCATGGGAATGGAAATTAAACTGAAAATGCTTAATTGGGATGGAAGGATGCAGATTCTGTCTTTGTGTGTTTCTGCGTGGATGTGATGTTCTAGATTTAGATCATCCAGTGGCCGTCCAGTTCAATTTAAAACTCCTGGTATTTTAAAGACACAATAATAATAATGAAGGGATTACTCAAGAAACAACACGAAAACCTCAGAAGACACCGAGCTCAACTTCCTTCTTCACGAAAACGCGACAGATTTTAGCGGTCGTAGGGTTTCTCTCTTGCCTTTGGGTAAAGAACCATTTCTGTTGCTATCACGATAGAGTCGCGCGTTTGTTCTGGTTGTATTTACCAGGAACAAGCGGACAAACCTTCTCATTAGATTTCTAATATGTCCTTAACCAAAATGCTCACCGACCACAATTAGCTTAATTCAGCTGTTTCCACCCTGCAGTCCTCCAGTGATAAACACAGTGTTGTGTTGACAGGCCAGTGGAAACAGATCCTGCTGGCCAATAGGCCTGCATGGAATCTTAATTCCAGCCTTGAGCTCATAAGTAAAGCCTTTCTGTGGCGCCAATCATGCAGCCCGTAATCTAGCTGTACGCTCAATGGCCACATGGCAGATTGTCAAGAAAGAGGGAAAAAAAGGAATGTAGACCAAAATAGAACTGTGACCCATTTATTAAAATCTATTTTTAGCTGCCTGTTTTATAAATAACTACTGAAGAAGGTGTTTCTAATAACCACAGTTAGACACACAATTCATTTTCTCAATCTTGCACTTAAATGATATTTAATAATTGCATCCATTTGTTAACTTGTCAAAAAATGTCTTTAAAAATATGTATGGTGAACAAAGTGTTACATTGTTAGATCTATAATTCATAAGCAACCATTTTTGTGGTTTATACTTGAACCCCTCGCACTCAGCAATGCTACTCAAGTAACCTAGGTTACTGTAATTGAGTACAACAAGCAATATAATAGATATACAAAACAATTATTAACGGTGTAATGAGAAGCATTGTCATGACGACGCACTGAAGGTGGAGCGTTGGAAAGAGTAGGAGCTTCTTAAAGAGACAGAAGCCCAGTTTTAAAGCAACACATTTCTTTTAAGTTATTTTTGACAGCATTTTTATAACATCTGAAGGCAACATAAATAAAATGGCACCATGTGCCTAAAATATACATAATACCAGCCCTGTAAATGTTGTTTGCTTGAAGGAGACTTGTCAGTAAAAAAAGACAGGCAGAAAATTAAATATCACAGTTTATGAACTTCAGACATTTTCAAGGCCACAAGCATTTCTCCTTGCATATTTCATTTCAAGTTCACTCCTCCTCTCTCACATTAGCATACATAAATATGTTTTTAAACACAAAATGACTGCAGTTAAACTGTAAGGAAGTTCAAGCTGAAGTTTCTCTACGCAGAATGGAAAGGAAGTGTTTGTTTTTGTTGGGCATTGTCTTCTTCTCCGGCGAGCGCCACCTCGCTTCCAGGATTTTCTTCTTCTTTGTAGTTTCAAGGCTGCAGCAGGTCGTACATCACAAGGACAGGAGTCGTGAGCTGTGAAGTATTGAACTCTGCCATGTTGTCTTACAGTTTGAGCCAGAGCTGAGTACAAAGACTGAAAACATCGTGCAGACTTAAATATCTGTCCAGTCCAATTGAGAATCCGTTGCCAGACTTAAAAATCACTTCAACCTGACCGAGCAATTTGTTGAATACAATGACTTCACTAGAGATACAATGTACGGGTGTATTACTTACACTTATACATTGTCAACTTTTAAATTCCTTAAATTTATTCAAGTGACAAAATACAGCATGACAATAGAAGGGATTAAACATATTATGCTAAATTTCAAAGCAGCTTTAAATGATTTGGTTTTATTTATTTACCTGTTCATCCCACTCACCTGTTCCCAGTCCATCAACTCCTCCAGTACAAACACAAGCAAGAAAGGAAAGTATTCCATGTATTGGCCGTCATAAAATTCAAATTTGTTGAAATGGTAAATTCATAAGAAGCTCACACTTCAAAATGTATCAAATCAAGGTCACATAGCACAAGTTTGGGGTAATATTCTCTTTTAGAGAGAAAGACCTTACCTAATCTTCTGAGATTTATGTGGCAGCATAAAAAATAGATTTGTGGCCAATCACTTTTTGAAAGAAAAGTAGACATCAGCTACGTTTCCATTACAAATGTACACAAAACCTTGACATTATTCTGCTAATGTAAAAAAAAAAAAAAATGCAATTTCACAATCGCCCTGTTTCTATTGATTAAGAAACACAATTAAAGTTGCACACGTAAATAAGTTTTCTCACGCGATAAGTCATTGAAAAACATGCCGTGCTGTCATCCTCCAACAACGACCTTTCACCTCTCTCCAACATCCGGTTGCCATCTTGGCTGTCAATCATGGCACTCGTGAGTTTCCATTGCAGTTTTGTGAGATGAACCGTTTCGATACGGGTAAAAAAAACTCATCCAAGCGCCAAAACTTTTTATCGACAACCGAGAGATTGGTCGATATTGCCGTGTTTCCACTGAGCACATTGATTTTTAAAGTGTCAAATTCAGTGGAAACGCAGCTGTTGAGAAACATTTCGCCCCTCCATCAGTGATAACGTTCTCTACCGTAGGGTCTATGGAAGCAATGTCACAACAGTGTCAACCGCGTTTAATCCTATTACAACCACTTTCCTAATCACCAAGATTTCTGGATTAAATTTCCCGTGTCAGCGGCGATTAAACTGGGAGAGCAATGGGATTGCCGTTGCTTCCAGATGGGCTGACTCAACTGGAAGTGACCAGTGTTAGCATAAGTATAGATTATATGGTTCACCGCTGGCTTGGGGTTTGGCGGACAAGCTGCTGCCTCCTCCATTCGCTTCAGAGATGTAAATCAGACGATGTCCTTACAAGAGGACTATGTTTTTGCTCTGATCCTGGGGAAAATCCAGGGAAAATCTTGACCAGATGGCCCGCCTGAGATTATCCTCTAAACATGTCTCCATTTCTGTCACTCAGCCGCCCTTGGCATCACGACGTTTCTATGAAGACGTAGAGGGATAAACACCCAGTGAGCAGGTTCTCCCCTGTGTACCTCCTTTGCGTGTTTGCTGCCGTGTGCTCACATGTGGCCGAGGACGGGTTGCTCAAACAAGCGCGGTTTGTTCTCTGGCCCGGCCGCTTTGAAAACGCTCAGCACCACCCACACTTGTCTCGGGCCGTGTTCCCACATCTGTGCCGTGGCTCAAATATCACTCCTTCCCCCCACCAGCATCTGCTGCAGGCGGAGGACTCAGCTCTCCACTAACTCTCAGATTATCTCATGTTTAACTCATTTGAACCCTCGGAGATAACCTCGCCGGTCTAAATGATATCGGGACGATGGGGAGGGGGTAACAGGACAGTGGGGTGTGTGGAGCAGTGGGCCGGTTTCGGTGGACCGGTGGGTGTTACCCCGTCGTTCTTCCAGAAACGGTCTGAGGACTGAGAGTGAGCAGAGGTAGAGCGGCGCGGTTGCCACAGAGAACAAACTGAGTTTCCTTGAGCCGGCCTCTGATTGGCTGAAGCCTCACTGAAGGAGGTAGACTCTGCCAATGGGAAACTATTGATATTTTGTTGCCAGGCCAAGTTGTCCTGATACTAAACTCATGTTTATGAGCAACAAGATCACTCGTCAGGTTCAGAAAGTTCCTGTTTTCATGAGATGATTATATTTGAGTGTATCAATGTGAATAAGTTCGCATCTAATTTCACAATAAGTGCTGGTTTCTTCTAAACGGTGGAACCAGCTGTGTTATAAGTTACTCCTTATAACTCACTGGCTTTTAATACGGTGCAAGAGATGCATTTGTTGGGATTTTTCTGTTTCTGTCTTACACATATTTTCATTTACGTTGGAATTGATATCATTTGTTGTTTCTGTGTGGCACTTTGGCCAACTGCAGCTTTTCTTAAATATACTGGATAAATAAATGTAATTTGTTTTGATAAATTAACAGAAAATCTACTGTAAGATGTAAATGTTCCTTTTAATAAATTACAGCAGCATTTACTGCTTTCATTAAAATGTTGTTTGAGTCCAAATGAAATACGTAGCAAGTCAAGTAAACAAGAAAACATTTTAAATAGATTATATTTTATTTTTTATTTACAGTCTTGGCAGATTTTAAACCAAATGCTATTGGAAGAGTATCACATTATAGTATAATTATTTTAAATGATTTGGACCTTTTATGATTTTGGTGTGCTTAAGATTTAATGCTTTAAGTTTATTTCATTGTGACAAAACAATTTTGATAGCAGCATTTTACTTTAATTGGGTAAAAAATTTAAATAAACTGCGACAGCTCAGGTATCCATTAAGATAAATTAGTCATGTCTTAGCTGTACAATATGTCTGATATTTGATTTAATGATAAACATAAACGTAAAATTAAAACCCGCTCTGTCAATAAAGACATACAGATGCTTTAGGCCCTGCTTTGGTGTATGTTGCTTTTCAAAGAAATGTATTAGGGTTTTGTGGGATTTCGGTGTGGGCTTGGTGTTTATGGTTGTTGTTATCAAGTTATCCTTTCATTGTTGATGTTTTGTGAATTTGTGCTGTACTTGTATTTCTCCTGTAGTGACAACGAATCACCTGCCGGTCTGTTTCTGTCATTCCTCGCCGATCCGCTGCTGAGCGTTGCTGTTTTGAGAACGCAGAGGAGATACTCAGAACAGAAGCAGCGAAAAGTAAGACTTAACGGCCTCAGTAGCTCGTTTAGTTGCTTCATCTAGGAGAGAAATGCACATTAACACCTCTGTGTGGCGTTTAAAGGCTGTAGGAAACAATGAAATGCTTTGGATCAAATAATAATGAAGTTCGAATTCAATAGGTGACAGATGTTTTCCATCCAGTCGGACTGAGGTTGAGGTGTTTGGCAAAGAGAATTGGACCAAAAGAAATCATATTTATCCAAATTTTATAAAAAATAAAATAAAAGAATAAAAATACATTATTTTCTGATCTTTGTCTCCATAATTATAAAGTACTTAGTGTTTGTGTATGACAGAAAATCCCAGCTGAAGTTTGTGGTTGTAACTTGACTAAATGAGATAAGTGCTTTTGTAGGTGCAGCCTCAAACCATTCCCCACAGCCTGCTGTCAGGATGGAGCTGTAGGTGTGTGTGTGTGTGTGTGTGTCGGGGCGCAGGTTGCAGAGCGATCCTGTTGGTACCTGGCAGGTTTCTTATGGGAATTTGCTGCTGACATATAAGGGTGGCGAGGCCCCCTGAGGGGTAAAATAGCAGGTCAAAGCCTGTCGTACAAACAGAAGGTGTGTGACTGCGTTCACTCTCACTCAGAATTAGAGAACTTACTTTTTATATATATATATATGCTTTAATGTTTAAAGTGTTATCTGTTTTCTTGTACAAATGTGTCTGTTTTTGTTTCAGATGGGTTTTGTCCTCTTCACCCTCCTGTACCCACAGGAACATAAGTAACTAAAATAAAACTGTTAAAATGCTCATTTGTCATTAACGCAGCAACAACTGAACTACTTGCTTTTACTGATACTGAACCGTAGACGTTGACTTCCATCTCTTTTTGAGTGGTGATGCTGATTTTTCACCATTCGGGTGGGTAAAAATATCTGCTGTTTTGAGCCGACTGTTAAATATCCAGACCAAAATGCACATATCAGCTCACGCTTCCTTTTTCTCGGATGGTTTATTATGTTTGATCCGTTCATGCAAACAGATCCTCCCGGTTTTTAATAAAGTGTTTTCCGTCTGAGTTTTCAGGGTGTTTGAGGCTGTGGGGCATTAACTTTATGAAGAAGATGGAAAAACAATGAGCGCACATTTCTCTTTGGAGATTTCATTTTCTTCAGTGTATCCTTAGTTTTTAATATGCCCTTCATAACCCGGGTGTGAACAGGAAAACTTTTGTGTGTATGTAGAAAAATAAAGTTTAAAATTTAGCCAAGTGTATCTATCTCGTTAGCTATCTAGCTAGCTAATCTTGAGCTAGCTAGATAGATATGCTAGCTAGCTAACTAATCTCGAGCTAGCTAGATAAATATGCTAGCTAGCTATCATTCGTTGAAAATAATAAGGAAATTTAATTATATGGACAAATTCTAATAAGAGGAGTGCTTAAGCGTTGTTGTGAAAACTTAATTCACTGACGGACCGGAACCATGTGACCACACGTGCAGGAAATCAGCCGACACAAATAAT
>CAEFZX010031106.1:0-38626 GCA_903066825.1 Alfaro cultratus | reverse complement strand
AAGTAACTTTAATCTGATTACTGGATTTGAAATAGCAACGCGTTAGATTACTCGTTACTGAAAAAAGTGCTCCGACGACACTGCAGGGGTGTCCACCTCATTGTCTTTTAAAGCCAAATCAAGATCATGAATGTTTTTAAAAAGCCGCTTGTGTAAGAATGTATTGATAAATCACATTAACAAACTGACTCTGGATTTGATAAGTACTTCTTAAAATTAAATAATATTTAACATCTTTTCACGTTATACATCCTCTCCAAGATTTCACAATAGTTTATGCGGATCTTTTTTTTTTTGCAATCAAAAATTTATTTTGTGCAGCTAATTTAGAAATATTTGCAAGGAATTTTGCAATATTTGCATCTATGTGTTACATTAATTGTGACTTTGTTAATCACATCGATCATGGTTTGACTAATAAGTTGACATGACATAAGGAGGAGGCAGCAGGGTTGTAAAAGTAAGAATACTTCCCCTTACAGGAGAGAGTTAGCATCAATGTTCTTCACAATCTTTGCAATAAACTTACAGTTATGCACTAGAACGACAAAAATATGGGGATCTATCGACTTTGTGTAAAATTCCGTGATTGCTAAAAACCAGACGGCCTGACTGATGTAATTTAGCATCTGGAGTCTAGAGGGCCACATAGAAAAGCTACGGTGGGCCAGATTTGGCCCCCAGGCCTTGAGTTTGACACATGTGACCTAGAAACTGGTGCATTCCTGGCTTCGATGACCCCTATAAGAGAAATTGCTTGACAATTAGGTGAATCCAATTTTGCCTTTGTTGTGTGAGGAACCTGTGAGAAGCCTTGGCTATAAGCCTCTCCAGAACTAATAACAGAATACGTACAAAACCCAACCTGTGAGTTTATAGTCAAGGTTAAGCCTCTGTATAAATAATGCTCTGAATAATGGTGCTTTATCCTTAGCAGCTGCTTGCCAGACATGTTTAAATATCCTCCCAAAAAGGTGACATTACCATATTTTATTTACAGCTCGCCTTCACGCCTTCTTGCTTCCACCGAGTTCATCAAGAGAAAAAAAATCTCTTGATCTGGGTTTGTAGGAAATCTCTTACTCCATGAACACTTTAGTAAGAGATACTAATGGAGTCCCATTAGTCACCAGATCAGCCTCCGGCATCGTGGCATGGATTCATAAATCATTTGAAACTCTGCTGGTGAGGAGGCTCGCTCCTCTTCCTGACGACGGCCCCTCACTTATTATTATGTACTTATTTTTCCTGAGTGGTGACCTCTTTCCAGCAGGTTTGAACAGCAACACTGGAGAATCCAAAAATAGAAATATTGTTGCTCCGAGTACCAAACTGATGCAGACGAAGGGTTGTTCATGCACATGTACCGTTTAAAAAGTTATGTTTGTTTTCTGTGTGTGAAGAGTGTGTTTTCTGTTAAACTCTTCTTCTTCTGCTGTTCCTCGTAAGTTGTGTTACACTGGGGTCGTTAACTCTAATTATACAAACGAGTGTGCAGGTGCCTCCTTTTGATTGGTGCCTTGAGGACGACGGGGGACGTCCGATTGGTGGCTTCCCGGACTTGACGAGTATAAAAGCTACTGACACGGACTTACTGGAGAGACCCCTCCTCTGCTCATCCCACCCGGCCACATTGTTTGGTTGTCTAACATCTTGATACGGAGTTGTAGGCGTGAGCTGCCAGTTGTGTTATCTTCCTTCCTTCCTGTTTCTTTAATCGGGGAGGTAAGCCTGTGTCATTTGGTTTATTTATTTTCAATTAGGTAAGTTGGTTATTATTCAGATAGTTTCTTTAGTTTATTGTTTTGGCCTTGGCTCACTCTGAAGTCATATGCGCCGCCTGTTATGTCATTTAAAATCTAAAATATTGACATATTTTAATAAACATCACTATAAAATGTTAACTCCGTGTGTGCTGGCTGGGACAAGGAGGGACCTTTTTATGTTGAGACCTGACCAACCCTAGACGGGTCGTAACATAAATAGCTCCCTTCTTTCTGGTCTGATGACCACATTAAAGAACATGGCTTCGTTTATACCTGGTCGATCTCTGAGACTTGTGATAATTGGAAAAACAGGTGTTGGCAAAAGAGCCGATGGAAACACAATTGTGGGAGGAGAACGGTTTAAATCTCATCCAGCCACAGAGTCGGTGACAACGACCTGCCAGAGAGAAGAAACAACGTGGAGAGACAGATTAGTTACTGTGGTGGACACACCTGGCATCCTGGACACAGAAGAGTTCATTAAGAGAGATAGTCAGGTGTGTCCAGGTCTCCTGTCCAGGGCCTCACGTGTTCCTGCCGATGATCCAGGCTGGAAGATTCACCAGAGAAGAGAAAAACTCAGTGGAGGCCCTGCAGGAGCTGTTTGGTCACAGAGCGGACCAGTTCATGATGGTCCTGTTCACCCGCGGTGGAGACCTGGACTCAAGGATTCAGGACTACGTGACAGAAGGTGATCCGGAGCTTCAGAGAGTCATCCGAAGATGGGGGAGCAGATTCCACATCATTGAAAACATCAGCAGCGACAGAGAACAGGCGGAAGAGCCGTTCAGGAAGATCGAAGAAATGGTGGCAGCAAAGGGAGGAACCTCTACTACACTAATGAAATGTATGAAGAGGTGGAAGCAGCCAGAAGAGCTGCACGACCAGTACAAGAAAACCAGTACCGGTTCATTGCTTCACATCAGGAATTTTCTAAATATTCTTAACAGAGATTAGAAATATTGTCCTAAAGCTGATATTAATAAATAGAATAGAATGGCTACAGTACTTATGAAAATTATACAGAAAAACTTTTAGACTCGCAGGCCAGCAAAACTTGTAGCACAATCAGAAGAAATGATTAAATACTGAAAATGATGTAAATGTGTTAATAAAGTCTGTACTTCTAAAAAGGAAAAAAAAAGATAAGAGTGAATTTAAAGCCCAGGTGACGGATTTCGTTAAACGGTGTTCTGATTAAATCTTGGTCCCAGACTCATGTGATTTGCATAGATGTTAAAAAAATAATAAATCCTGTTCCGCAAATGAAAAAGCTCTACGTCGATTTTTGGGGAATGTGCGGTTTTTATCGCGGGTTTTGTAAAAAAAAATTCAGATGTGGTTAATTCACTGACTGAACTTGTTAGTTCTTTGAAATCTTTTATTTGGTCTTCGTCTTGTCAGGTCACGTTCGAGTCTGCCAAAGCATTGTTGTGCAGTGCACCAGTGCTGGCTGTGGCAAACTTTGAGCATCCCTTTAAACTCGAAGTTGATGAAAGTCTGTGCGGCGCCGGAGCTGTGCTTTTGCAAGACGATGAGCAAGGCATAGAGGATCCTGAATGCTACTTCTCGAAAAAGTTTAATAAACATCAGCTTCGTTACAGCACAATTGAAAAGGAAGCTCTTGATTTATTACTTGCTCTGCAGAACTTCGAAGTTTGTTGGTTCCAGTGCCTGTAAAAGTGTTTACCGATTGTAATCTGCTGGTTTTTGTATCCCAAATGAGAAATTCCAACCACAGACTGATGCGCTGGTCTCTGCTGCTGCAAGATTTGAACTTGCAGAGATAAACTATAAAAAGGGTAAGATAATCTATTAGCTGATGTTTTATCTAGAGCATTTTAACTTATTTGAATTATTGTTTTGGCCTTGGCTCACTCTGAAGTCATATGCTCTTGTGTGAAAGAGTAATTCACAGGAGTAAAGACGCTGGGTGATGCTAGAGATTGATTGTTGCACGAAGTCTTGTATTTGGAATTAGTCCGTTTTTATTTTATTTAATGGAGGAAACACTGAAAAGTGTCAACAAACTCACGTTTGGGTCTGGTTTCTGCTGGAAAGTTTGCTGTGCACCGTGTTCAGTTCTCTGGCTTAAAGATGACGCAGGATTCCTCAACCATAGCGTAAGACGGGAGCCATTTATTTAAGTGATTTTCAGTGATTAGTGTGTTAAGTAAATTGACCCAGCAATTGTGTCTTGGAAAGAAAACTGAAAAGTCTTAAAATTGTCGCGATACCCCATTGGTGAAGCAGGTGACACCAGACGTCAGCTCCGTTTCCAGAAGAAACAACTTTATTTACAAAGTAGACACTGGCACCTTCCAACGTGTTCGGTCAGTCGTACTGAGAGAGCAGCAAGCTGAATAATGATCCTGCACTCACTAGGGGCAACAGGTGAACTTAAATACCTAGAGAAACAAAACACAATCACTAAACAAAGAAACAGCTGAGGCAATTACGCCCAGGTGGCGGACATAAAGAAAAAGTAGACCGACAGAAAACACAACTCATGACAAAAATAACATTAAAAAAAATGCAATAATGGAATACCATTGCAAGCTTCTCTCAGCAAATGGTAAAACAATATTCCCAGATAATGTTTTAGGAAAGGTTAATATTAAAAGCAGAGGTTTGCGGTATTGCAAATATTTTTTCATAGATCCAATTCTAAGTAAAATACAGGGCCGGTATCGACAATACCAATACCGATATGATACTTTTTATTATTTAAGTTTGTTATGTCATCAAACTTCTGACCGTTGGGTGTTTTTGTGCTTTTTTGCCTTTGAAATATTTCTGTTAAAAACTAGGAATTCAGACAAAGTTGCGAGGAATCTGCAAAATAATTTTATTAACATACCAACGTACTGAGCAGACGTGCAAAACGTACTTTGTTCATTTTCTTCTAAATGAACAAAGTACAAAAAAAAAGTTATCATTTGCAATCAAATCAAATCCAATTTTTTTAGGTAGAGTTGAGAAACTACAATACAAAATTAAAATCAATTTCCAGACGGAAACTGAAGTATTGATTTTGCATGCTGTTATTGATCCGATACTGATATCGATATTTTGGATCTATTTAATTAAAAGCTGATGGTGTCCAACCAAAGTGTCTAGCAACCAACTCTACTGTCCAGGTATGAAAAATTGGTGGATGGATATTTTGTAATCCCAATACAAATCCACTTTATGAGCGACTTCCTTTCTTTGCGTAACTTCAATTAACCATCCAACAATTCCAGCAGCCATTGTAAGAAATGAGTGCCCCACTGTTTCCCAGTGATCCCCGGTAGCGTGAGATTAATTTGTATTTCGGTCCCTCTGGAAATTGCTTAGGGATTTTTTAGCAGCAGCACTTGCCAAACAATTAAAACACCCAATTTGATCTGCATTTTTCCTGCAGGGCTCTCTGCTGACATTGACATTAGACAACAATGACCCCATGTATGATAAGTGACTTATTTTATGCATTTCATCAAACAAAATCCCAACCCTCAAACAGTGTACCAGCAAACTCAAATAGAGCAAAAAAGAGATCTACAATGCAAGTGAAATACATCAGCAGTACAGTAAAACATGAGCAAGGGTGCATTTTCTTTTTAGTTGTGCTTTAATAAAATATGAATTTTTTTTTAAAGTGACACATTCAAGGCTACGATGTTTTAAAATTTAACCTCAAGGACTCAGGTTTTAAGTCTTTGCTTTGACAACATTAATTATCTATCCGTTATAAAATGCGGATGTTTGATCTTCTGCTCCCGTTTGTGTTTCTGTTTTGATCGAACGCTTTCAAGGCGGCTGTAATTACAGCTTTAGCTAAGAAACGCTCTCTCAAACAAAATGACAAATTACAGACCCACACAGCTAATCTTCCTTTCTTTTCTGAAAATCCTTAAGAGAATTTGTTGCTAATCGACTGTGTGAACACCTAACCAGTAATGGCCTGTTTGAAGGTCTCAGATTTCTGAAACAACACAGGAGAAAGTCACTAATATTATCACGGCTTCAGATAATGGACTCATATCTGCTCTCGTCTTGTTAGATTATTGTAATTTTTTGACACGGTCGATCACAATATTCTCTTAGAACGTCTTGAGCATGTCGTAGGGAACAGCATCAGGCTGGTTCAAATCCTTTTTGTTTGACAGATTCCAGTTTGTTTGTTTGTTTGATTGATAAATCTTCCCAATTAGTGGAAGAGTTTGCACTAGATCTTTTTGTTGTCTGTCATTTTGACTGACGAGGACATAAAAAAAATGGAATAAAAATTATGCCATGATCCATTTTCACCCATCAATTTTTAAACGACAATGACACATTATGCTACATTTCATATTCATTCAGTGTACCGGTAATTAATATCCAGTGTGACTAAGTGGTTGCGTTTGTGTTTATTTACCACTTGTCCCTTAAATATATTTATAATGCTTGAATTTCAACATTGCTGTCGTAACTTTGCTTCACTCACTATCCTGGGTTTGTTTGTGGCAGCATTATGTTGCAGACTACTGTACATACCGTACATTCTGAACTATAAGCTGCTACTTTTTTCCCCACACTTTGAACACTGCTGCTTATGCTGAGGTGCGGTTACAGTAGACCAATCAATCAATGAGTAGTTCACAGAGGTCCAATGAAATTTTGCTATAAATTGTGAGAGCTTTTACAATATGATTATGCAGTGAAGCTAGCTAAAAATGAATAAGTGCAGTTTCAACCATCCTGCAAATCCATCGGGGGTTGAGTGGAAGCCACCTGAACCTGGGAATCTCCATCCTCCACCTCCTGTGGATCACAGGGTAGGCTTTGCTTTCCTATCTTTATTATTTAGAATAATTTGTAAATAAATAAATTAAAATAAAAAAATTAGTTGTTTTTGTGACCCGTGCGCGTATAGCCAATATTTGAGTGCTATGTTTGTGCGACATGCACATGGTGTGCGTAACACGTTGGGGTTGTGGTTGAGCTCTTGTGGGTAAGTGATGGGTTCGTCCAGAGAGAGTGGCCCGTGCTCCAGAAAGCGTCGCAATTTGTCCTGCCAGCATGAGCAACATAATTTGGTACATTTCTGGTAAATATTTTTTCTTTTATACTCACCATTGTTTGTCCTTTTACATGCCACACTCTGAGCAGGTGTATGGATGAGGCTGACCCAGCAGTTCCTGATGACACCCAACACTGGGTACCACCAAGTGGGGGTTTTTCGTTTTGCATCACAGTTTTTGTTTTCTTTAAAGTAACCTTCTGAGTTGCCCTGTATTAAATGTGTTGCAGACTAGTTATGTAGGTGATTTTGTAAATTAAATTAATAATCTTATTCCCGTTTCTATATTTCGATTTTGTTTGATTTGACCCGTTTTGGTGGTGCGGTGTAATCAAGTGCAGGTGTGTTGCCAGTTTGGTACAAAACCAGCAGAGTTTTGGCTTAAGTTTTTTGTTATGCAAAAAACTTAAGACTTTGCTGAACTAAGTTCCTTCCATCTTTTTAATGATCTTTTATAGAAATATTGTCTTTGCTAAAGCCAGCTGAGCATTATTTCCTTAATAATGTTTTTGCTCTTTTGTTTCTCATCCAAGATTTCGCTAGAACAAATAGTTTTCAGTTTTCTGCGTCTTGCTTTGACCTCAATAAAAATGCCAGGTCAGCTGGACGAAGAAAAAAGACAAAAGTTCTTTATCCCTCCTCTGCATCCCTAATGACAAGAAAATAAACACAGGAAATGGCCGGTCTCTATTCTCTGCAATTAGGTCACCAACACGCGCGCACACAGAAACACACATTTTACTGCTGGCTACATCATCTGGTGTGTACGCACGGAAAAGCTGCTTCTGTTTAAGACGGAAAGACAGAAATCAGAGCCCAAATTAGTTTGGGCTGCTGAGAAAGGCAGTAACTGTGTACAGAGCTGGCACAAATAAGGTCAATTACAAATAATGAGCCTAGTGGGCTTTGACTGTTCCAGCCAGATTACCCACAGATATTATAAACCTCCTCACAGTTTCACTAAATCACTACTACTCATCAGCATCACTGACATTCTGAAGAAAAAAGTTACATGCAGGCAGATAAAAGACAGATTAGATCAGAAATCTTTTGACACTTTCATTTCTTTTCTCCTTTTGCCAGTTTGTTCCACAGCATGCACATATATATACATATATATATAAAAGCTCCCTGCTACCAAGCATTTCCCCAAAGGCCACTATTATAGTAGCTTCTGAAAAGTTTTGGACTTGCAGAACTTTGTACAGTGAGCATAATTTATAAACGTGGAGTCGCCCCCCAGCAGTGAAAATGCATCTAAATTTTCTTTCAAACTTCACAGGAATGCTATAAATAACACTGCTGTTTTATTGACATCTAGTAGAGTTAATGAGTGGAAAAACAGCAGCTTATCATTTAGCGTTGTAAAGCATGTCCTCAGAAGAAGAGCTAGTTCAATTGTTGGCTATTTTTTTCCAAGCCTAATTTTTCAAAACTCTGAAATCCATTTTTTTTTTTTTTTAATGAGGACAGATCTTTACAGTAGATTGAATTGTTACTTGAAATATGTGAAGAAATATATACTTATAAAAGATATAGTTTAGGGCGTGCCGTGGTGGCGTAGGGGATAGCGCGACCCACATTTGGAGGCCTTGACTCCTCGATGCAGCCGTCGCGGGTTCGACTCCCGGACCCAGCGGCATTTGCTGCATGTCTTCCCCCCTCTCCTTACCCCATTCCTGTCAGCCTACTGTCAAAAATAAGGGACACTAGAGCCCACAAAAAAGGCCCCTGGTGGGGGGAGGGAAAAGATATAGTTTAAATCTCTTACAAGGGAGGTATTATGTATTTTCCAGGCACATAAAATCATTTTATAGCACAATCAATTAACCATGTTACCTTGGGTTGTTAAAAAAAATGATGTAGATGTCAAACAAAATAATTTGACTTTGCAATTTGACACAGTGAAATTGGTCTCTGTCTCTTTAAGAAGATTGATACGGCTTGAATATGGCCAAAAAAAAACTACCTCATCCTAGCGGCAAAGACTTTTATCGACCAAAGGAAATTTTTTCAAAATTGCCACATTTTCAAAATGCAAATTTGAAAAAGAATGAAAACGCAATTCATGTTATATTCAGCTGTTGTAAAAATTGTGACAATATCAAATATAACTTGATGCTTTTGAAATTAGGCCTCTGTCTCTTTAAGAAGTTCCTGCTCTTTCCGGCACATGCAGTTTCACCAGGTGTTTAATTACAGCTGACACTTGTTTAAAGGAGCAGTGTGAGGAAGGCAAGAACCTGTGCGCCTCATTGCACAAGTTTCAATGCAGAGGGAGTATCGTCTCCTCCCTTCGGTCAAGACCTTAAGACATTGGAGTGAATTGTCGGGTAAGACTAGCCTGGCGGTCGTCTTCCTACACAATTCCGCTCGATTCCTCTGGCAGAATTTCAACCAGGCCAATCAGCGAACAGAAGTTCTGCAGTCTGAATGTAGTTTCAGCAATGGGAGTGCAGGAAGTGAACAAAGCAATTTGGCCCGTGTTGGTCACTCTTTGAAATGTTGAATAAATGTGAACAGACTCAGCACTTCTCTCTTCGCAGTGGAGGATGGTTGTTTACGGCACAGGTAATTTTTGGTAAGCTTCATATAGTCAAACTGATGCATAACATACGTCAAGCGCAAATGTTAGAAATGAGGTAAATTTTAAAAGTCCACACCTCCAGGAAGCAATTGTTTCTCAATATCCGAGAGTACGAAGCAAGGCGTAGAACAAGGGGGCGGTTTTACCAGACTATCAAGTAGGTATTTTGCAGTGACGTGGGGTTTCAGTCAAGGGCCTTCAGTACACGGCAACTATACCTGAACAATATACACGTTGTGCAGGACAATGTACAACGTGTTCATATATATGCAGCCCAAAGATGCAATAAATCAATGTATTAACAAAATACACAGGCAACAGGGCACAGAATTGAACAGCCAAAAATTTAGCTAAACTTTTCTATGTTACCCAGTGAAGCTCAACCTTAATCCATTCTGCTCACATGGCACATGTGAAAAATAAAAAAATTAAGTAAATTTTGCATTATAATGCAATAGAAAAGTAACACTCACCAATTACTTGTAAATAAAAGCCACAGGTTGTTTGGCTCAGTGCTAGCTGTTAGCCACTTGTAGCGCTCATGGTTACAGTGTTTTAAAATTCCTTACAAAGTTCTTACTGGTCTGTTAGTGAATCCAGGTTTGGTGTGGGATTTCCATCTTTAATTCTGCAACTAGGTCAATCTGAGTTGATGAGGCTACCATTTTGTAAATACAAAGTTCACTACAGGCAGAGAGAAGCTCTTTAACGGCAATTGTCATTGTATGTCAATTTTGACTGGCTGGTTATTCCGTCAGTCATGACCTGTTGCATGGCATTTTTGACAAAGGGGTAGCTGAATTTGTACCGCAGGTCCTGAGGCGGAGCAGCTCGCCTGATGCATTTAAGGCACTTTTTAAATTGGGAAATTAAAGTAAAGCTTCAATAATACCAAGAAGCAACTTGTTTGTAAAGTAAAAATTTAATTATAGATAAAATGAAATATGATTAATACATTTTACAATTTTTATCTTCAATTTTCTAGGACTAGCTGAGAAGGCCCAGCTGGCCCTGACAGCCCACCACTGATATTTTGCTTACCTACAAAATACGTTCCTAGTATGTGGAAGGGTGGCTCATAAACCACCTCTGGATGATGAACAAACTTCTGCACAATTGTGCATTTAGCAAACTAGAGGCACAAAGTTCACCAGTTTGTCTCCTGGCTGCCTAGACATTTCATTATTACATTCCCCACTTTGATTGTAGTTTTCAACAGCAGAGTTAACTCAAACAGAATATTGATGCAAACGAAATGGGGAAACCCAAGAGGGACTCAAAAAAGACCAAACGTAACTCAGGTTGGCCTTGTTGCTTCCATGTGGTGAAATGAGAACGAAGGGGAGAAGAGTAAAAGGGCTGTAGCAGCTGTCACCAGGTGCTGCTCTGACCACGATCTTCGTCTGCGAGCCTCATGTTTAGAGCTGGCACCATTGCTCTGACCATGACTGAACCCATTTCCCAACAAACAACTCTCTCTCTCTCTCTCTCTCTCTCTCTCTCACACACACACAGAAAGAGGATAAGCCAGAAGAGTGGGGCCAAAGCTGCAGTCTGATATCATGTGATAGCAATTAGTTATGTCTAAAGCCAAATGGCCATGTTTAAAAATTTAGAGAGGAGGGGGGAAAAAGGACAGAGAACAGAACAAAATGGATATATCTGGATAAGGGAAAACGACAGGAGGGATTGATCACAGAGACAAAACTGTTGCCAGAGAGACATAATGAGCGCAGCACAGAGGATGAAATGAAAGACGAAACGAAAGAGAGGACGGGTTTGAAGGAGGCTAGGACTAGGTGGAGCAATAAAGTTCGGACAGAGAAGTAAAGTCAGCTTGATCTATGTGCAGCTCTGCGCGTGTGTGTGTATGTGAGAGAAGAAAGCTGTCAGTCTAATTGATGCCAGGACAGTCTGACCATTTATTTTAATAGTGTTGTTTTGCAGTGCTTTATCACAGTCTCGCGCTCATGTTGGACAAGTTGCTACATTTTTTTGACAAGAGAGGGAAAGGGTGAAAGTCAGAGTTACAAAGGGATCGTTATGTGTGTGTGCAGGACATTTGTGTCTTATCATCTTTGTTCGTTCTGGCAAGACAGAAATAAATGCCTTTGTGGATGTGTCTGTGTGGGGGAAGAGTGTGAGGTTTGTGCAACACATGCTTTTTTTTATTGTAGTTTCATGAGCATGTGTGTCCTTTGTGCTACATCCTGCAGGATGGATTGTTTCCTAGTTCCTTTCCTGCTTTGTCATATTTTAATAAACTCTGGACACAGGAAACACACGTGCGTTTGCACACTAAAACCTGCGCTGCTTCTGATGAGAGCTGCACGCTGTCTAATCACAACCTTTCTTATTTGCTTACACATCTGTGGGCAGCTAGCATTCTACTCTGTGAAAGATGTGTTAGCAGACCACACAAGGACTGCAGGGCAGTGATAGTAGCAGGGGGTTGATGTTATTTTTCTTACCCACACACTGTGGTCTTTTTTTTCTGTGACACACACACGTACACAATGGAAAGGAGCAGGCCGGCCACCTAGGGACTGACCTCTGACTGCCTCCTCTTCCTCTGACTGTTTTATTAATGGCTTGCTCTGGCACTCTGTAAAAGCTACTGTGCCCACAAATCTGTCTGTCTAGGCACGACACACACACACACACACACGCACACACACACACACACACACACACTTCCCCAGGCACTTGCACAGACACTGAGTGAGACTGGATAATATACAAATGCACTTGTGCATGCACACTCCAACACTCAAATGGGAGCAACAGTCAGATGGGTCCACTTGTGAGAAGGGAAGCCAAGACATTTCCCATCCCTGAAAAAGTTTGGCAGCTTCTTCCATCCTCCGGACTTGACCTTAACCAGTACACACACCCATGTATGTTTTTCTATCTTCACAAGGGTTTTTCATTGACTTCCATTCATTTCTATAGCCCAGCCCTGAACTTTGTCCAAACTATAACCATTACTAGTATAAGTCTAACTCTAACCCTAACCTAAACTTTACCTAACCCATTACCCAAAACAGCACTTTGTCAGTTGGTCCTCACAACATGGTGTTTGTTGGAAGAACGGGCCTTGCAATGTGTCAAAGGCCACACACATACAAAACGTTTTAATTCACTTTTCAATCATTTTTATAGCTTAACCTTTGCCTTAAATAAAAATATTCGAAGTACTTTAAATATTTAATCTTTAAAAACATGTAAATTGGATCTGCATTTAAAAAATGTAAATGTACAAATTAAAATATAATAAATCAAGAATATACACTTTAAAAAAGTGACATGAAACATTTAACGTTAAAGAGGCAGACACCTAAGAGATCAACGGCACATTTTCTGGTTCCTGCCATCTGGTAATAAAAATTATATTACCAGCACATGCCTAACCCTAAACTCGCCGCAATTTAGATAGACTTGGGCACAACCAAATGGCCTGTTTATCTTGTGGTTCTTAACCTGGTTTTGGTTTGCAGAGAGTTATAGGTTAAGATCTAAGAATTTACATGGAGGTCCACGGGGATTGTGGTGGGGCTCTGAGCTCGACTCACGTTGATGACGTAGCCCGGAGCATCGGGACTGGATTCTTGCCTGGCCTCATTTACCTCAGCTGTCCTCAGGTTGGTGACGATGCCAACTCTGTGGCCGTAGAGAGAAGTGAGGTAAAGGGCCAGGTAGCCAAAGAACTTGTTCCTGAGGGCCACCATGGGACTGACCTCCAGCTCGTCCAACAGCTTGGGGGTCTGGTCCATGGGCAGCTCCTGGCACCTGCAGAGATGACTGGGCATTACAGATCGCTTGATCTTGGAGCTCTTGAGTATCCGCATCCACAGATTGGGCACTGCATGCTTCTAACGCTGACCATACCAGGCATGCTTAACTCCATGAACACTGTCCAGGTGTGTCCTCAGCTTCCAGGACTTACTGCGGTAGATGGGGCAGCGGTTCTTGAAGTTGGTGGGGGTCATGTCTCTCTCAGCTCAATGCAGAAAGCAACTGGACAAATGGGCTCCCTTTGCTTCATTATATGTGGCAGTCTGATGTGGCACGACCAGGTGTCCCTAATCAGACCCAGAACCTCAGGAGCTGTATTTTTACATCCTGTCCCAATTGTCCGTTTGCCGATTCGCCGGATCAGGGTGGCCCCTCATGGAGGCTAGAAAACAGCACTTCTTCTGATGGGCCCCACAAAATGTCAGTTCCCACAACAGAGCTTGTTAGGTACATAGTCCTCACAATGTATCAAATACAAGAACACACACACACGCATATAATAGTCCGTTCAGCTGGGAAACCTCATCATTTTTATTGGATTATTCCCGCTATTATGGTACTTACTGTAAGTGGATAAAAGATGTCATTTTGAACAGTGATTTATTCGATTTAAAATGTGAGACATGCACACACACACACACTGTCAGAGGTTTGATTTTCCAAAGTGGAAGTTCAAAGAATTAAGTGTAGCAGTGGCTCTCAAAAGACATGAATGACATGACAGAAGACGATGCCTGCATTAGCATATTGTTATGCAAAGAGAAAGTCTGTCTGAAGATAATTTTTTTTTTGTCCCTCTTTTGATGTCGTCAGTCACAGCTTCAGAATCAGATAATGCTAACTCGACTGAGTAGCTGTCGTCCTTTTTCACTGTTTGAATTTTGTCTTTTAAGTTTTTAAAAAAATCCCATCTTAAAAACTGCAGTGCCCAGTGTTGGTACCACAGTTGCGTTGTAGAAAGAAGGTCTTTGGTTCAAATCCTGCTCTGGGGTCTTTTTGCATAGAGTTTACATGTTCTTCCTCTCCTGTCAGAATTATGTGACTGCTAGGTTAGTTGGTCTCTCTAAATTGTTTTTGTACGTCTGTGTGTTCATGGCTGTTTGTCCTGTGTCTCCCCAAGACATCCAGTGATGAACTGGCAACCTATCCAGAGTCTACTTTGACTCTTGCCTAATGACTGCTGCAGTAAAGAACCACTTACCCTGGAGGGAGGCAACAGATAGATGGATGACATTTTGAGTAAAAATGTGCCCTGCTGTGGTACTTTAGGCTGGCCATTACCTTTCTACACAATGCCACTCAATTCTCACCTCCCTTCAGTGCTGTCTCGACTTCTTCCATTGAGATGGATTCCTCCAGTAGAATTTCAACTGGAAAATGTTTTTCTCTTTAAAATCAAATTTTTGCTCACTTTTTGAAATGTAGTGTGCCTATCGTTGTCGTTTGACAATGGCAGCAGAGGAAGTGAATGAAACCGTTGAGTCCGCGTTAGCCACATTTCCAAATGTTGAATCAACATTAACAGCTGGGCCGGCTCATTCAGATTGACACTTTTTAGTGTCATATTGGTGCAATAAGTACATCACAAAATGTTTTCAATTGGGCAAAATTGAAAACTTCAGGAGAACACACCTCCAGGAAGCCATGGTCTCCGCAGCCCCGAGTCCATACCCTCTGTATGAAGCAAGGGGTTGGTGTTTACCAGGATAGTGGTATTTATTACCCCTGAAACTTACTCAGTTTTTCTCATTGTTACTAATTTCAGAGGATTTCACTAGGAAGCAAAATGTAAATGAGATGATTTTTATGTTTTATATATAAAAACCCTGTAAGGTGTGGCATGCTTTTTTGTATTCAGACCTTCAAGTTGGTACTTTGTAGAACCATCTTTTTCTGCGAATACAACTGGAAGGCTTATGGACAGTAGCTGCTAAAGGCAATTCTCAAATACTTTAACAGATTCTGAGTTGGATGTAGTTCTGGATTTTCACATGATAATGCGTTGGGTTTTACTAAAGCCTTTCTCTTGAAGCTCTGGCTGTTTGTTGTATGGAAGGGTAGTTCTGTTGGGAGGTGAAGCTAGTCTCAAAAGTTTCTTCTTTTCTCAATTTTTCTTTTTTTGCCCTGTATTTAATTCCATTCACTTTTCTATGAACCCTGACCTGGCAATTTCTGAACCTGCAGAAAAACAATCCCACATCAAGATGTTGCCACCACCGTGTTTCATCATTAGGGTGGTCTCTAAGAATAATGTGCATTTTTAGCTTTCTATCGCACAAAATGCTTCTCATGTACTTCACTAGAACACCTTCCACATGTTTGCTGGAGCATGTTTAGAACCTTCTTTCTTTCGAAGATCAAATGTTCACTTGGTGAAATTTTAATTATTGACAAATTTTTTTCCCCCACATCACAAGTATTTATTACTTTTCGTTGTTCCATAAAATCAAATCTTAGCAAACTACATAGCTTTGATTATAACATGGTGAAATGCAAAAAAGCAAGAGGGATGTGAATGTCTTTGGCACTATGGTATAGATAAAAATAATTGGGATTTTTAACGTCACGTCTGTCATTTTATTTTTCAGTTAAACCATCAACTCATTGATAATCTGTTTAAAATATCAGACATTTAGGCTAGAGGTTGGAAGTGTCTTTTTCAGTGGAGGTTATTAGTACTTAAAGGATAGTCGGAGTAATATTATGCAGATTGTTTTAGACAAAGGTCAAAATTCTTGTAACTGATGTTTTATTATCTCAAGAAGCCTGTAAGTTCCCATGAGGGTAGCATTGAAATCAGAAATTGATCTCATTTAAATGCCATCCAGGTTTAATTGCCATCTCTAGTTAGCTGCAATTTTGCCAATTAGCCTGTTAGCTACCTTCCTACTAACACTTGTGCTATCCAACAAGCTGGGCTCCATCTGTCTGCGGACATATGGTGACAGTAAAATGGGACCTAAAGGACCAACGTTGCCGGTAGTCGGAGATCTAAGATTACTTATTGTGATAAAAAAGAAATAATTACTTTTGTGGCAACAAAGTGCAGAATCCAAAAAGACATGTCAACATAATGGCATGGGAGACGGTGGTGTGTGTTGGGGAAAGGGAGGTAGAGCTCAAATTACTTTTTAATCACATCATTAAAGGATTTTGAATTATGAATTTGTCATTATAGATGACTTAAGGCATGAAAGCAAAATGAGATATTTCCATTTTTTTTTTAAAGTGAAGACAAAGATAGCTGGTGCTGTGTGTATGCACATGCTTATGGAGGTGTGCACATGTGTGTTATTGAAGAGGTTTATTGGAATATTAAAGCAAATTTACAATGGCAAATAGACCTGGGTCAGAAAAATAAACAGTAAATTACGCCAAAGCTTCAGGCAAAAAACAGCAAATATTCTGCAAACTTTGCAAGATCCTTAAAGGTGTTTTCACGCCTGCTCTGGTAGACTTGGTTCGATTGGGGACCATGACTGTAGTTTACTTTTTCAGCTGGTGTGATTCTCTTTCACATTGCACTGGGTCAGACAATTAAAAAAACCTGTTTGCCTCTTCACCTGTGGTGGCGTTGGACCAAGAACCACTGCAGGAAATGATAAAAACCTGGAAAAAATACGACTGCAACTTTCCTCTTCAAAATATGTGAGCAAATGGTAAATGGACTTAACTTACATATGTTTTGACCACACATAGCACTTTACACTAGAGTCACACTCACCCATTCAGACTCACAAACGCTCACACATTTATACACAGACATGCAGATGGGCAGGCAACTTGGGGTTAAGTGCCTGGCCTAGGGGCACATAGATATGTGACAGGAGGGAGCTGAAATTGAACCTACAACCCTCCGGTCAGAAGACGACTGTACCCACAGAACCACAGTCGCCCCAAAGATGGAGTAGCATCAGATTTAAGTTTTTGTGGCATTTTTATTTTTTGGGATGTTGCGTAAGTCGTAAATAAACTCAAAATGCAACAGTTTGGAGATTCATTTACATCTTTCCTTACAGTGTGGGAGTCACTGCAAGTTTATAGAACGTCGGACTTTAAAAGAAAACAAATTATTCAGAAATGGCTGAAAATCATTGGATCAGAATAAGAATACATTTACATTTTCTCCCCAATTCCTTCATCAGTGAGCCAGTTAGTGTCCAGCAGCGTCCTGAAAGAGGCGTCATAGAAAACCCCACACCTACTTCCAACAGCCAGCCATTGCCTGCAGCTCAGAGCTTAATGACTGTAGGTGAACGTGGAGCAAAGATTATAAATTAAAGTACATGATAGCAATGCTCTTCATGAAAAATGACCAACTAGCTCTGCTTTTAAGTTTAACCAACAGGCCGATGTTATGCCAAATGAGAGCAGGCGTCATTCTGTTAATGAGCCACATATCAAAGACATCCAATAAACAATCATCATGCAAAACAGGAACTGGTGTCATTCTTTTAATACTTTGTGACAACCATGTAAATGAATATCTGGTGCCAAAGCGGTGAGAAGAAACTCAAGGTTGTGAAAGTATCAACTTTCACATCTATGCGTTATGAACTATGGGTTATTTTTCTGGCTGTACGATAGTCAACTTTACCTCTTTGGAGGCTTCAAATGCTGCGAGTTTCCAGGCTGGTTTGTGCTTTGGTCTCTTCAGGCTCCAAAGCTTATAGGCTTCTATTGTCTTCTCTTCTGTAGGCCTTCGAATGGCCGACATTAAACTTCTTTTTAAAACTTTTTCCTTCTGAAATCTTCAGGGTGGCTAGTTATCCACAAACAGAGTGGATTGTATATTGGCTAGAGAAATCTGGCTCCATTCTTCCCACTTTTCTTCCCTGTTTTCTCATGTTTAGAAAGAAGGCTTCTTTGTGATTTACACCTAAAGTCATGAGAATGAACCAGACACTCGGCGGCAAGTTGGCTGCAATCTCTGAAGGGAAGACTGTTTCTCTCCCTGCGTACATCAGAAGAAATGGGGAGCACTTTGTTGTGGTGTGTAGTTTCGACCTCAGGGAAAAGCGTGTGGCTTCCAAGATCAAATCCCAGTTTTTCTGTTGATCAGTGACCACCTTATTTAGGGCGCTACTATGTAAGCAGCAGAACCCTCACCTCCAAAAAAAACCATGAACCGCTGTGAAAGAACAACAGAAAATATGTTTCCCCAAAAGATTGAAATGATAGATTTTACCGTTTGATGTTGTCATTGGTCTCTCCATCCAGACACTTTGTCTGGGGAAGCTACGCAGCAGAAGCTACGCAGCAGAAGCTACGCAGCAGAAGCTACGCAGCAGAAGCTACGCAGCAGAAGCTACTTCTCTCAATTCCAAGAAGTGGACTTATTTTCTGGTTTACCTTTTGGTGCTTAATAATAATGTTTGAAATCATCAAATGTGTATTAAAAATGTCCCAAATTCACTCACCTTATTTACAAGTTCTCTGCCTCTGAAAACCAAGTCAGCAGGAGAAGTTGGAAGGCGTCTGCCAGCACCTATCAAATGAATTACAACTTACTAATTATAAAATATGTCTCGGTAGTAAAAGAATGAGAAGTGTGGTTGACTAACTCCTAATCCAGATTATTTATCTTCTTTTTTTGCACTTACTCAAAATGTTAGCAAAAACGGTCAACTAATTCTTCAGATTTATTTTTCCTGTGAAACAAAATGACAGAAAAGTTGATGAATAAATACATCAATCATCTGTCACTTTGTTTTATCTTTAATTAGCTGAAACCAGGGGTTTGACTGGCTAGTAGCTTTTCTTCTCTTACAATGTTACATTATTTTAAACTGATGTTAGAGAGATGTTACTGATAACACCTTAACTAAAAGAAAAATCCAAACTCTGCCTTTAAGGGGGAACAAGCAAAACACCAGGCAGTGCTATAAAATCAAGGAACAGTTCCTCATGCAAATAAAAATAACTATAAAAAAATAAAAATATTTTTCTGAAACTAATAAAACAGCAACTTGTTGCTAATAATTTGAACTGACTACATTTTGTTTTGAAGTAGGATGCCACTGTGCTTCTGGCATCTAATTTTGAGCTAACATGACGTAGAGGTACTTTTCTCTTGAGTGCCATTTGCTTTGTAAGATAAAAAGCAGAATTGTTTTTTAAGATAAAATATTTTATCGTTTACCTCGCATAATAGATGCCAATATGTTTTTTTTTTATATCAACAAACCAGCCAGCTACTGTACATGTTTCTATTTACAAACCGTCACTCTTCAGTCTTCATGTCTTTTCTACCTAACCATCAACATAAATTCCTCCTAAATGACTCGTTAAAACGAGACGCAGAGGCTTCTGCCACACCTATAAATCAGCAGGAAGTTTCCTGTTTATTGGATGATGTGGGAAAGAAGAAAAATCTATTGCAGCTTCCAGCAGCAGAGGTGCTGGCAAAAGAGCCAGTAATTGAACTTAATTTAATGGAGCCACTTTTTCACATCCTGGAATCCGCATCTCGGTTCTCTTTACATAAGAGGAGACAACATTATAGCTAAATGCTCTTTGAACAGTAAATTATGCAAAGCTACTTAGGTGTGCAGAATATAAACAGAGGAAGAGATTCCTCTATTTCCACTTTATTGATGATTTACTGTGTAAAGCCAATACATGACATTAAATAGTCAACTGCAATGGAGATTTTTTTTAGCAACTTTTCAGAGTTATATGAACCTAATTAGCTGCTGAAACTTTTGATTCAGTTGGAAGATGATCTAGCTGGTAGAGAACAACCTTGTTTTCAACCTCATTCTGATATGTTTAAAATTAACAATTTATCTGACTGACCTTTAAACATAGGATTTTTCTAGCTTCTTGTGTCTAATCGGAAGCCAATGAGAATCTACAGCACATGTTAATTAGGATATTAAAAATGCACCACGGTACTTCTAAAGATTTCTCAACTTTAATATTCCACAAATATTAATTAATGGATGTGCTTTTTAAAGGGGCAGCACTGTGTGGTTTTCAGCTACATAGTATCATTTTATAGTACAGTCAGGTAACCGTTACCTTCAGCTGTATATAAAAAGATATATATCAAATATGACTTAAAAGAAATCTGTCTTCAAAGTTTAATGTCTTGAAATTGGGCCTCTTGCTTTAAAACCTCCTGCTCTTTCTAAAACTCTGACTTAAGGAAGTCATCACAACAACGTTCCTCTATTGATCCTTTAACATGAGCTCAGCAGGCACGCAGTTTCATCAAGTGTTTGCTAATTGCTGATGGCTAGTCTTAAGGAGCTGATGCTTGGGGAGGGCTGCTCTGAACAGGAAGCTAAAGCTCCGAGGAGGAGCTTTGGCCTCAAAGGCGGAGCTAGGCCCACCCAAGCGTTTGGCACAGCTGAATGGTTACAGTGGGAAATTAAAGGGTTTCTTAAACATTCATGAAAGAATCAAGGCAACACTCCAGCTATGTTTTTGATGTGGAAATAACACGATTTAAAAGCTCAGAAAAGTCCATTTTCTATTATACTGCCCCTTTAAACGCATATTAGTTATGAAGATTTCTTCATAGCTGGATATTTCAATCATACAGTATACCCTTAGGAATGTGTGTGGTTTGATAGGGAACATTAATAAGCAAACATCATGATAACCAAGCAACCACATATAAAGCAATATTATAAGCCTTTAAAATCCAATGGAACATTATTTGATTAGAACGGAGAGATTATGGCACAATGCAAACCTACAAAGACATGGCTGCCCACCTAAACTGACAGGTCATGCAAGCAGATAATTGTGATTCTGGAAGTGCTACAGCGAGCCAAAGCTCAGGCAGGCTAATCTGTTGACAAGACAACTGCAAGTCATGGCCTTTACAAATGGCCTTTGTAAAACAGTGGCAAGAGGAAAAACTAGTTGAGCTTTTTGGACTTCATACAAAATACTGTATGGCGATACAGGATAACTGTACAAAGCTGGCTGAACTTGTCATTTAAAGAGGCAGTGTTATGTAAAATTGACTTTTTGAGTTTGACATCATATTATAATGTTGTTCCATCAACAAAAACATAGCTGGAGTTCTGCCTTGATTCTTTAATGCATGTTTGTGTCAGGAACGGTCATCGTGCGGAAGAAGGTGAGTCCAGATCCAGCTCAGTTCAAACAGTATAATAACTTTTATTTTCCAAACTGGTACCTTTTCCCTATAAACACGCTCTTAACTACAGCGAGAGAGCAGCGAGCAACGCAGAGGATCCCACAGAGAACTGGGGACACAGAAGAACTTAAGTACACTGGGAAAAACACAATCAAGAAAACAAAACAGCTGCGAAAATTACGCCCAGGTGTCGGGGATGAAGAGAACTAATGAGAACAAAAACACACATCATGACAGTTTGAGAAATCCTTTAATCTCCCGTAGCAACAGCTGTATGATACGATTAGGAGGACCTAGCGCAGCTTTCAACGGTGAAGCTCCTCCTCGTAGCTGCAGTTTCCAAGCTTCAAATCACCCACTCAGCTCCTTCAGACTAGCCAGCAGCAATGAGCTCATTATGAGCTACTTCTTAGTGCAACGCTGGTAAAAACGTCGTAAACGAGTTAATAGAGTTGCAATGGGCTAATGACTTCCTGAAAGTGGAGTTTTAGGAAAAGCTGGAGTTTTGAAAAAGACACCTGGGCAAAAGCAAGAGCTTGTTTTGCAATACATTAACTTAAGTGGGGCAGAACACAAATCGCACCAATCTGAAATATTTATAATATCGATACCAATCAATATCAGCGTCGGATCGGTACTAATGTGATAAGATTCATTCTTTAGTTTAAGATTGTTTCTTGAACTTTTACTTTTGTATTGCAGTTTGTTTAGAAAACAATGCACACACATTTTTTTTCATATATTGTTTCTGGTTGTCTTGTAAATATGTTGAAGTATTTTGTAGGCACTTCTAAACTTTATCTAAATTCTGTAAAAGGTTTTAGCAAGATAATTCAAAATAAACATCACGAGGTCCGACGTTTGATGATACATCATACTTGAATAGTAAGTATCGGTATAAGTATTTATTATCAGCGATACTGAACCTGTAGTTACTTAGTTTTGGATCAATATCAAAATATGCAGTTTCACTCACCAGACTTTTCAGAATTTCAGAAACATTGAACCCTTTCCTTTAACTTCACCATCTTTTCCAGCTTTGTGTTCATCCGTCAGATAGAATCTAATAGATGTAGAAAACATCAAGGTGGATGAATACCTGGAAGGCACTGTTTGTTACAGAAGGATGAGATTAAACCCTGGAGGTTTTTATCACACATAATCTAAATTACATCTTCACCCTTTAACATAAATTGCAATGCGTTTGCAGTTGTACACTTCTGATATTTCACTGCGGTATCTAAGATATAGAAAAAAAACACTGACAAGCATCGCACCAGAAGGGGCAACACTTGGTAAACTTGTTTGACACAAACTAATGGTCATATCTAACAAATTGGGGCCACATTTAGAGGAGCACTGGCGTCAGACAACCAGGGGGAAGAGAGATAAAAAGTGATTAAAGATCAAAACAGGGAATGGAGAGTCAGATAAATGGTGTCTTGCTTTCTTCCTCGTCCCTTCTTCCCTCCCTGCTCCTGTCTCGCTCTGTGTCGCCTGTGCAGAGGACAGCTCACTCATTGGAAATCAAATGTTGATAAAGAGAAAATTGCTTTGGATGATGGCAAGAAAAACAGGAAGGATACACTCAAAAAAAGTCCCAGAGGAGATACGAGGGCGGGAGAGGGAGGGTGGGGAAAAAAACAAGAGATGTGATAACAGATATACTCCCACAAACCAGAAAAAAAATCCCTGCACATAATTTGAACAACATTTGTTAAACAGACACACCAAACTTTTCCCTTGGGTTTTCATCTTGGTACGCTGGTACCACAAGGAAACCGTTTTACCCTGAAAACAAACAAATTTACAGAGAAATTGGTCCTCTAGTTGCTCTACTTTACTCGTTTGCAGACAGCTCACTTCTCTCATTACGCTCCATTACGGCACCCAATCAAAGATGGAGGAGATTCCCCTGCAGGTAATAAGAAATCAAGTCAACAGCCTATTGTCCTCTTTGCAAGGCCACCGATCTGGGAGGGCAGACGAGCATTTTGTAGGCTTCAGACGATGCAAACTTGAACAGAATCTAATTTAGCAATAAAAGAATGATGTTTGGTAAATTTGATCTTGGCTCCAATGCATTTTACAAAATTTAAATGCTCACTTTACTACATCCAAGCAGGGTCAAAAATGAACCATCATTTTCCTACTACTTCTTGTTGTCTTATTCAGCGTTTTTACCAAAATCAGGAGACTAGAGACGACTACTGGAGCTGATGCCAGAGACTAATGCAAACAATACAAAGAATAACTGCTTTAAGTACCATGTATTTATGTGACAGCGTCCGTCATGCACACTCGGATGAAAAGACACTTCTTTCTACTGCAAAAACTTCTTATTGAAAAAATGTTTCCATTGAGCGAATTTATTTTTGTAATTTCAGTTTGCGCTAATTTATTGTCAGTCAAAATGCAGTATTCACTCCCCCTGGATGAGTACATAAGAGCAGCTCAGCAGTGCCATGTCTTGTTGACTTTGCAGGATTATCTCATACTGCGCTTGCTTGTAGCAACAGAGAAGAAGAACAAGCTCTCATTAGTGGCTAACTGTTTACCAATCATAACAATTTTTTTTATTTTATTTTGTCGTTTCCTAAACTAGCTAGCATTACCCTTTTTATAGTGCGTTTGTGTGTCATTTATGGCCATCATGTTTGAGAATGTATTTTACTTGTTATTCTCATCATTAAATCAGTCTTCAACTCCAGACCTGGAGGGATGAAACTTTTACATGCGCAACCTGAGTGAAACAATTAGACCCTTAGCAGGACTCTGGAAAAATTGACTGAGCACTCAGCAGGTGATTCAGCTGGGAGAGACATCTAGAAGTCACTGGACACCAGCGCTCCAGGCCCGAATTTGAGCACCTGACTCTGTTTTATAGTGTTCAAAACTAGCTGCTGCTGCTGTGTGTATTGGCTTTTGCCTGTGTGCAAGCATATTGATTATTAGGTTTGCTTATTATTCAAACATTTCTTTTCCTTTTATGTTTACTCATCCAAGATGTCAGAGCTCCAAGGTACGCCACTGAAATGGTCCTACTGATGTTAGATGAAGAGATTCTTACTCCTGCACACACACACACGCACGCAAAATAGATATTCATTTTGTTCTACTGTTTCTTTTCCAACTTTCACAAGTGTTTTAAAAATGTTCAAGAAGTTATGAATAAAATGATTTGAACCTTAAAATCATTCCAGTGTGGACAAAATTATAACACGATATATATTATAGATGAAAACACACTGATTCTAATGCGGCTCATTTTTACCCCCTCTTATGGAAGAGCGTATGGTCCAAACTTAATGCGAGAGGTTTGTTATATTTTTCTGAGGAGAGTGACTCCCCAAACTCGTGATAGAAAATGTTTTGCTTTTTTTCTCCTCCAAATTATTAAAGTTATTGTACACATTGAAACAATATGTACAATAAAGATGTGTCTGACCTCAAACCAGTATTATTAGCAATGAATGCCTTTGTCCACACTGCACTTTAGTGGGGTACAAATGATCAGAAGAACAAATTAAGTATGTGATCCGTTGCTTTTAGGGTCTTTAAAAAGTCATCGTCTTTAATAAGTTAAAATAGATAAAAATATATGAATAGGCTAAAAACTTCATAGAATAATTGATAAATTACATTTCAATGGGTTTATTCAATATTGGGTTAGTTGGTACCACAGTTATAATGTAAAACAATCTCTTAAACAAGATGTTTGCTTAATATGCTATGGAGAATAAAGCCTGCAGCCAAGCAATGCAGCAGCTTTCTACATCTGCCTCTACTATCCAGCGTTACCATGCCAACTCCCCCACCGCAACTGCAGAGGGGCAACACCATCACTAAGACAAAATGACACTTATTAAATTGTTTCACAAACATAAACATGTTTTTTCTTTTCTAATTCTAATTCCTGTTGCAGTCTGCATCACAGTACATTGAAATTTACTGAGGTTCTGGTTGTTATAAAAAGTTTCAGAATGACTCTTTGGCATCAGCAAGATTAGACAAAATCAGATTTAGATTTACAAGTAAAGAAATGAGTGAAAGATGTGCTTGTTGATCCAAAACTTCCTTTAGAATCTGAATGAAAACTTTCCCCTTTGCTCACGTTTGTTCACATAGCCTGAGCTTCGTGTCAGCAATATTAAATCCCTCTGATATTTACTTCTAGTCATTCTGCAGCTTTTTTTCCCAACCTGGAACACAAACTGATCCGGTGAAGCATGCCTATTTCCATTTTTTGTACAAAACGATTACTCGTAAAATGTTCAAGAAGAGTGACGATCTGAACCGTGGGATGGATGGGATTACAAAGACCTGGCAGGATTTAAATATGTATTAGGTCACTGTAATAATGTACATGATGGATGCGATGCCTCCCATTACTGGAGCATGCCTGCTTTCAGGGTAAAACTTTCAAGACGCCTTACAGCAACAAGAGAAGGCAGGAAATAAAACAACAATGATGCCTGTTACAGTCACACAACATGGCTAATTAACAACCTAAGGGTGTATTCACACCTAACACAATCTTCCTTTTTTTCCAATGAAAAATCAGACAGAATCCAGAAATTGTAGAGCTCTGAATTTTTTTTTCCCTTTATGCAGTTCTTCAAACTTTTCCTTCCAGTTCACAGCATGACATGCATTCAAACAACAGGAGGGAGAGTCTCTCCCTCTCATCTAAACCACCTGGCTTTTAAAGCATTGGCACCTGCCAGGACTAATTAAGGGGTGGACACAACATTTACATTTGCAGATAGAAAAAAACCCCCATTTGTACTAAACTATATTCCTAGAAAAATATTTACATAATTGCAACTAACTTCAAAACAAAAACAATACATTTACCAGATAAATTAGAATATAGGACGTACAAAAAACAGCACCTGTTGGGGAGGGGGTAAATCCCTCATGCTTCCCTCCCCTTCAGGAGACTCGCTGTGGTTCACAGCAAGACAAAAAGTCCCTTGTTTTCAATGACCGCGACCTATCTGCGCTGGCAGTCGCCTCAGCGGGGGTCAACGCCATGCCAATTGCAGAGTTCAATATCAACCCAGAGGTCGATGTGCGGAGATTCATCCATGCGTGGCCCCAAGCATTCCCTGTTCAGCCTGTCAATGGCCTGGTTTCAGCCAACTTGACTTCGTGGGCCACTTGGCGTAACGTACTGAATGGGGGACAGAATTGGTTGCAGGCTAACTAACTGGGTCCCGTTCCGCAAGGCGTTGTCCCCCAAGCCGCCCTCAACGAGTTACATCCTTGGGCCTTGGCGGGTTACATCAATGTCAACTTGCGGAATGGCCAGGGAGCAAACAATCATACCGGTAATGAACCTGAAATCGGAGAGCTTGTGGCTGTCCTGGCGATCTTCAGAATGACTCTTCAGAATGACCCGCCGCCGGAACATCAATTGATATGTCTTTCTACGTTACCATTGTGTACATCTTTAAATTGCTGTGCCACACTAATTCCTAAATCAAGTGCATTGATGACTGTGGTTATGTGCGCGCTATGAAAATAATTCAGTACTGTTTAGAAAATAACAATAACATTTCATTCTGTGAAACAGATGAATACTTTGATGAAAGGTTGTGTAGTTCTCATGTTGGTGTGTGTTTCCAGTAAGAAGCAAAACATTCATTAAAGCAACTTTTTGAGGCTTGAAGGAGAATACATAAAAAAAAACTAACTTTAATGTTTTTTTCTGCCCTCTTCCAGTACATATCTGTCCCTGTAACCATCTGCTGTTGACCGACCTTGAGAGATGGTTCCACCTGGCACAACTTCAGTAGCAAAGCGACGCTTCTTGTTCATTAAATAATGCAGGTTTTCCAAACAGATCACTGACTGGAACTGACTGGCTGCAAAGTCAGCCCTATTTGCTGTCAGAGAAATTAAATAAATATATACCCACTGACAAAAAAAAAACCCCAGATGGGGGGGAAATAAAATCAGTGTGCATGTGAGTCAGCTGATCCCACATAAGTTCAATTGAAGTAAGATTGAGAGAACTATTTACCAAAAAGTCAAGGTGAAGTGTCTCGCCGTTCACAGGTGGGAAGCAAACACAAGTGATAGAGGATGAAGATAACATGTGCAATTTTACTTTTACAAAGTACATCTCAGATGCAATAATTGTTATTTACAAGTGTCATTGGTTTGCACTTTTTATGTCAGTGTAATATTCAGCTTGTTGGATAAACTCTTACAACCAATGGATGCTCACAGCTGACAGTGCCTTAAGATGCTAAATGTCACAGTGTGATGGAAGTAAGGATGAAAAGATGAGGGTGGGGAGAAAATTTAGATTTATCATAACTGATATTGGAATCACAGAATTTACCAATAATGTCACCATTACATGATTATTCTGATATCGTGCCTCTTTGTTCTGATGTGTTTTATCTGTTGTGTTCAGAAATGTTTCAGTCTGAGGTAGAACCAGCGTCTCTTGGTTCTACCTCAGTACTTCGCTACATTATTAGTTAACCTTTGTTCATACCTGTGTTTCCATTACCCATAAAGTTGCGCAAATTGAAATTACAAAAAGAAATTTGCTTAATATTTTTCCCAAAAATACATGTTTTTCTATAAAATGTTTTAGCACTTGAATACTTTCTCATCTGTATTGAAATACATGCATTTCACATAACTGCGACGGAAACACTTTTTTCACATCACAAATCACTTCGTCAACAAGCAGATGTTACTAGGAAGAAAACAGGCAGTAGTAGATCTTGGACAGTTTTGTACAGTTCATAAAAGTTGCGTCATTCAAAAGCGTTGACTTATGTAGCCACTCCAAAGTATAATGGGCTTGTTGCTCAACACCTGAATAAGATGTCAACCCTAATGAGCGCCATATAAAATAAAATATATATGAAATATGAATATAACTCATGTAACTGTTTACATTTGTCGCCGCTATGATTTTGAATGACCTATCATGTGAACAAGATTATTCGTTTGACTTTAATTTATTCAGTGGAAATGTGTGTGTGAGTGTTTTTTTTTGTTTTTTACATTGGCAGAATATTGACAGTTTTGTGCACATTTGTAATGGAAACAGAGTTCGCTATGCAATCACCCAATGAACTTTCTGGTTCGGTATTCAGTCTACACTAAGATTTCAGAGAAACACTGGGATAACACAGGAATTTATAATGAACATGTTTTGAGACGGTTTTGGTACGAAGAATAATAACTGTGAATTTCAATAGAAACTGCAAAAAGTAAGGGAAAATAAAACAGTAAGAAAACATTAATACAGATATTAAAAATGTTTCAAAAATGACTGGAGACATCTTTAATAAATATTATCTGGGGGAGTTGTGGAAATGTTCAACATAGGAAAAGATTAGCAATGTTAGGGTTGTGTAGTCAAGCTTTGCTGTCAGTAATTACTACAAGTAAACTTATTGCACTAGACCTCTGTTAAGGCGCCCATGTTTATGTCAAATTAGTCTGTATAAGTGCATGTGTATAGCAATAAAATATCTCTATTTTAAATTCATATAAAGCATATATATGTTGCTGGTGGGGTTTGTAATCAAAAGAACAAAACAGTGGCTGGTGAAATGTCTGAGTGGCTGGTAAAAAGTGGAGAAAATGTTTAATTTCCACCCCTGGTTGATCTTTGCTTGTTTTTGGCCGACTGCTTGACTGCCTGAAAAACACATTACTCCACTCGCTGTGCTGCTACTTTTCCCCTCCAGTTATTTTAAAATTCATAATCGAGTGTATGACTTGACTTGAATTGCCGATTTGCTCCATGGTCCCTGAACTCATACTATATAGATAGATTACACACACAGTGATGCATTATAAGCATCTAAAATGGCTGAACTAACTTTGGACTTGAGAGAACGCAGTAGGCCAATACCAGCAGATGTCTTGGCTCCTAGAATCATGACCAACAGTGGGAACTTCCCACTGGACATAAACCAGCTTGGCTTCTGTGCCTCTCTCCTCTTCTAGACTCTTGATAGATGTTCAAAGCAAATGCAAAATTGTATTTCACTTTAAAAGAGGACCACTGGATAATGCTGGTAGCTCATGTCCTTTATTCCTTTGTGAATGTTGGTTCTTAAAGCTCTGACATTAGCTGCAGTCCGCTCCTTGTAAATGCCCACCAAATTACCAAATTGGCTTTTGCTTACAATCCTCTTAAGCCTGCATTAGATCTTATTGCTTCTACCCCTTTTCTACCACAACTTGTACTACTTTCCTTCAGCTGTGATCATTAGTGACTTATTCAACTTAACGGCCAAGTCAGCAGCCTTCTCCGTGATTGTGCCATAACGCTTCTTTTTTTATTTTATTAGAGGCGATTTATTTGTCTTCTGTGCTATTTACATTTTCTAGAAAACTAAATGTAACATTTTAAAAAGCAAAAAAGACAAAATAAAACTCAAATGAATAAAATGTTGAAATACATCAGTTTATAATGAATGCACAAGTTTTGCTTCTTTATTTGAATTGAGATAAATAAACATTTCAATTGTATTTTTATTTCTTCAGGTATAAAAATATCTGAAGAAATATTTCCATTCTTGAATATTGTATGTATGTATATATATATATATATATCTGTCTCTTTTTCATAGTTGGATGAGTTTGTGTTGTGTGAATTTCAAACTCTTGGATCTAGTTGCTATGTGGCTTTTGCAATATTCTGAATAACACATTTTGCATGTAGTAATTTTACATTCCTCCTGTTCATCTGATCTTTGTTCTACATTCTACATTAATAACAGTAAATATGTTTTATAGCCTGCCATGATTATTTTTACCACCATCACTAAAACCAGAAAACAGTTCTAAAAAACATATTTTTTAGAACAATGACATTCGCCCTTCTCGCGCTGAACGAAAGCTGCTCCGAGAGCCTCTCTATGTTTAGGTCCACGGCCTTACTCAAGCACTGGTTATATTTTTATGCTGTTTGTGCTTTTGCACTTTCTTGTGTTGCGATGTAAGACAAATACGGCACATTAATGATATGTGTGGGTGGGATGTTCGGAGGCTTTCACGTTGTAGATGAGTTCTCCTTTATTGGCCTCCACAAAAGCTCCAAACTCAGCTGGAAATGTTGATCTCCCCCATCTCGCTTTGTCTGCCTGTCCTTTCAAGTCGTCCTATTTTCTTCGTTGCCTCACGCCAGCAGATACAGTGGGCCAGGGGAATAAAGCATGCACATTTTGGAACGTAATAACAGAAAACTACGCACTGAAGAGGCCTGTATTTAAATCCACTAATTGACACACATGGGTCTGGAGTAAAAAAAGAAAGGAAATAAAGAAACACTTGGTTGCCATCTTGGCACATAGTTTACTGGAGCAGATCATAATGATGCAGGTCAGTGAATGTGCAAAGGCAAGGTTAAAAACAACAGCAACGTGCCACTTCGTGATGGCAGGGAGCAGGAGCGTTTTAACGTAGAAAGTGCCTGTTGAAAAGACGGGAAGCTGCAATTTGGCCCGGCATTACACAGATTACCGCATCTCTCCACAATCCTCTTTGAAGACAAAGTTAAAGTGCTTCGAACTTTGTCCCATAATTTCATTGTTGCAGCTTCTCCCAGAAACAAAAACCACAGACATAGATATGTACGTACAGGCGCAATCTGTTCCCCTCTTTCAAGAAATGTGGGTGAACGTAGAAAACAATTTTCAGGGGTTTTGGTCTTTGCAAGACTTTCGGGGTTTCTGTCACTTCTGGGAAAAAAATAATTCATAAGCAAGGATCAATGACACAGACGTTGTTACTCACACAAGTCACTGATATATTGGTATCAAAAACCTGTATTGTTGACACACTAAGGTTTGCCTTGCAATCTATACGTATGAACGTTTTAGCCACCTGTTCAACATTTTATAATTACATCCACTCATCAAAAACATACCTGGAGTGTTGCTTTGGTTCTTTTATGCATGTTTGAAAAATCCTTTACTGACCCATGGCAACCGCTGAGCTGTGCAAGCCTCCTGCTGTTCTCATCATACCAGCTACTACTCTGTGAAACGCTGGTAAAAACGTTGACTTCCTGAAGGCAGAATTTCAGAAAGAGCAGAAGCTTCTTAAAGAGACAGAGGCCCAATTTCAAGGTGTTAAATTACAAAGTAAAATTTCTTTATGATATTTAAAAGCTTTTTAAAACAACTGAAGGTAGCATAGTTACAAACTATGCGGATGTAAAATACACTATAGGTGCAATTCCTATCAGTAATACGCTAATGTTTTTTTGAAAGGACAGCGGACATGTGAAGAGTCTACAGCAGTGTGTGTGCGTGTGTGTGTGTGTAGCAGCTGACGGCGGGCCTGCCATCTCTCCTGCCCTCAGGCAGACCATACTGTAGCCTGAGGTGCAGGTCGCAGAGGTTCTGTGAAAGTTTCGTTCCAGCCGCCATCACTGTTGAACAGAAATAGTTGCTATTCTACTTATCATTCTCCATAAGCCTGTCAAACGCTTTCAGTGAAGTCAACATTTCTCTCGTGCAGTAATTTCATGTTTTAGTTTTTAAATATGCACTAGACTTCATTTATTGTACTTGCCTGTATAAACAGTAAGTGGTTCTTGTGCACGTCTTTGATGTTGAGCTGCTGAATAAAGTAAAACTGGCATCTTGAATCTAACTGAGCCATTACCCCTGCTAATTTACCAGATAATGCCTGCAGTGTTACTCTATTTAAAGAGCAGAGCAACAAGAAATTATGCACTTTGCAATTAGCATTTTAAGGGAGAGAAAATCTATATTCACCAGGTATTTATGCCATATTTTTGCTTAACTCTTCCTGTGTAAATGAACAAAAAATGTTTCAAAGCAAACTCATGTTGTAATTTAAATTTCTTTTGCTACAGGCAATTGGAGCAGTAATAGTTTTTACCTAAAGAAAGCAAGTAAATCACAGTAATGATGAAGGAGGAAATACTCAGTACCTTGCTAATGAGTATAGAAATAATTTCCGCCTGAAAAAATACATAGCGAAAAACTAAATGAGAAACAGCATCACAGTTATCAGATTGAAATGCTAACTTTTTGCATCTTTGTAAAGGAAAGACATCAATAATGGTTTTGTAGTGTCAGCACTACTGTAGCTTTTACCCTGCCTGATTTAATACTGATAAAATATGGTTCATTTGCATTTTTTTAACCTCGCCAATTTTTATTTTTATTTTAATAAGCATAGCAAAACACTACAAAAATCTTAGTCTAAACACAAAGCAATCGTTTAGACTTTTAAATATCCACATTGTCTAAAGATTCACCAAATTAGGACTGAATCAGTTAAAGCAGATTTATTCCACAAAGGTGTTAGTGAGAAACCTTTGTTAGTGAGGTTTCTCACCTTTGAGATAAATTGTGTCAAATTGGCACAATTTAGCCAAAATGTCTCCAAACTGTGCCAAATACGGTCTCTACCTCATAAAAGGGAATCTGGTCAAATTAAATGGCTGACTTCTATTGTATGACACTTTCTGTATATGACATAGCCATTCATCATGACATTTACCGTGTTTATCTTCAAAATGCACCATTGTGCGCAGTGTAATATCAATAATAAACTGAACTATATTCTTTTGCGGGCTGCACAGTGGCGCAGTTGGTAGCACTGTTGCCTTGCAGCAAGAAGGTTCCGGCGTAGGAGTAGGAGAAACATCGTAGCTGTTCTTGTTGTTGTCTGAGTGAACTTCCCCTTTTCAATTCAAAGAGACTGCAGAATGTACCGTCTAGAGATGTTTCCTTTGCCGAAGCGATACATGTAATCGCTGCAATTCCAGCAAAGGCTGTGACGTCAGCAGTAGCTCACAACCTCTGAGGAAGCCACCTCTTCCTCAACGATAACGTCCCAGTCCCGGTCAGTGTTTTCCCTGGGAACAGTGGAAAAACTGTTCCTAAAGACTATGCTGTGATCATGATAGCGGGCTTTTCCACCCAGCCTCATTTTCAGTTCTTCAAAAAAAAACAAAAAAAACGCATCGCTCTGCCTTGTGACATCCTCTTTGTCACACCAACATCTGTGGTTTCGAATTCAACTTTCTGTCCCTCAAAATAAACTTCCCCATCCAGGTTATTTTTTCCTTCTGTAAGACAGAAAAAAATCTCCATTGTCTGTTTGGGCTGTGGCTCCACAGATGATCTCGTCTGAGGTACTTTTCAATACGAAGACATTGGAAAACGTACCGTCATGCAATGTGTTCCTTGTCAAATTCATAGCTGTGATTTCACAGCCTTACTTTCCCCTTCTGGAAAAAACAGGGGACTCAATTAACCAAAATACACAAAGACCAGGACAAACAGAGGCTGCCTGAGACTTAAGGCTGGGTCAGAGTTTCGCCTTCCAGCAGGAAAATGACCATAGATATAAAAACAGAGTTATATTAAAATAGACCAGATCAAAAGATATCTATGCACAACACCCTAGAAGAGGGAGAAAAAATGTCGATGTGAAAAGCTGCCAGACCTGAAAATCTAGCAGCTATAATGGCTTTTCTACAAATATTTAGCCATAAGAGGACAGAGAAAGGTCTGCGCCACATACTGTCTGATTTGGTTTTGTAAAAATAAAAAAAGAAACCTTTCTACTTCACAACTGCATTCCTCTATAACTTAAAAAGCAAAAACACAGAATTTGGACTCACTGGTTGTAATGTGACAGAAGGGAAAAGACTCAAGGTTTATGAATCCTTCTTGCAAGGTAGCAAAAATTATTTAGCACAACCTTGATGAAACCTGTCTGCCGTTAAGCTTTGCTCTAACATCTCACCATGAAAACTTGGTTTACAATCATATTTTTTTAAAAAAAACAGCCACAAAGGGATTCTGTCCTCATACCCTTTGGTCAAGAACTATTTGAGAACAATGTTCTTCATCTGTCTTTAGATCTTTTGTGAAAAATATGGGAATAAACACTTCCTGTTCTATTTTTGAGAGCTGAATTCAGAGTATAATAATTCAAAGCTTTCCACTGCCATTAAATGCATCATTATCTACTGAGTTTGACTGTACCTCTGCACAGGGCTCTCGGCCATGTTCACTGAACTACTTCTGACCAGATTTCGTGCTGTCTGCTTTTGGAACGCTACAGCCAATGAATCCCAGAACCCAACATTTCCCAGCACAACATTCAACTGTAATTAGATTATCACTGTAATTGACCTTACCTATCTGCACTTTTAAGGCTTTGGCGATATTCTTGGAGAAAAACAGAGGCAGAGACAAGAGAGTGGTTGGCAGAAACTGAAATCCAAAAGGTTTAGTAACAAGAAACCAGAGAACACAGAAGGGAAACAAGGTGAAAGTTAAAGGCGCAGTGTTATGCAAAATCCACTTTTTTGAACTTTACATCATATCGTGATGTTATTCCCTCATCAAAATCATACCTGCTTTGATTCTCTCATGTATGTTTGAGAAATATTTTAATCTCAAGTCCCAATTTCAAGGTGTTAAATGAAAATAAAGAAAACACATTGAATGAGAAGGGTGTGTCCAAACTTTTGGTCTGTACTCTATACATTGCTATAAAATGCACACAGCACTTCTCCAAAGGCATGATGAACAAGATGAGAAAAAGAGGTAGAGATAATTGAAAAAGAAAAAAAAGGAAAGTCACAGCAGAGAAATGAAAAGGAAAACGAACAACAGATAAAAGAGAACTAAGCGCAGCATGGAGCTACCGACAGTGGAGCGTGTGGCCAGAAGCCAAGATGAATGAGTCATAACTCGGCTTCATTAGTGGCTATGTCTCCTGACCTATCGACATCCACATCGCACCGTGTAATCCCCGCACATCGATCCGCTGACCTCCCGAGCAGCAGGATTCTCACTGCTCCTCATTGTTGCAGCCTTCCAGCTCGGCCCGCTGTGTTTCTAAATCTCTCCTATGCCTCCTCCTCAGCCACCGCGCTCCACCCAGCCCCACATTCTGTATTTACCATTAATATTGAACTCCCACAAGTGAGTACAAAGGTCAGGATTTGTTTATGCATCCAGCAGGACCGCATAAATTCGGCAGAGTAGTCAAATGTCAGTTTGAAAATGCCAAAAGTTTCAAACCCCTCCGAGTTGTGCAGTCTTGTGAGGGTGTGACCGTTTCTTGCTCAAAAAGCGACTTGTTTGAGAGCTGGCTAAAAATGCAGCGGTGAGGTTTTTTGTTTAAAGAAAATGATTAAGTAACGTTCAGACTCCAGATTGAATTGGGTTGCGGTAAAGTTCAAAAAGCAGACTGAAGGGTTTTTGGGACTGACAGGCTTCAGGTTGATATAAACACCCAACACGCTGTAAGTCCCCTCTGGCCAAATAGGATTTTAGAACAAATCAAACTGAAACTTCCAGCTGCAAAACAAGTCGAATCAGATATTACTCCTAGTTGTTTCTGTGAAATATTCCAGTGACCTCGAACATCATTTATTGACATTGAGCTTGGATGGAAAGTCCTCTCAGGCACAAGCAAAACTGGGAAAGTTCACAGCAACAAATCCAGGTACACAGCAAACTTCCCCCGCACACACACACACACACACACACAAGTTTACATTTCACTCTATTTCCTGGTAACCCTAACCCTGGATTTACACTACGTGTGGCTCCGCTCCGCAGTGAAGTCCAGAGGTGCTCTGAGAAGCGTGCCTGGGAAATGCCAGATCACATGTTAAAGCCAGTCATAAAACGTTTGAGTGGTGTTATATAAAACACTGTTGTTCTTAACTTCCAATAATAATCTTTCTCCAGCCACTGCTTTCTTACTTTGTCTGGCTTAACTGGGGCTACTACTACAACTTGAGCAAAAGGAGACGCTTTAACTCGGTTAAGAATAAATCCACATTTAGTCAATATTCTCTGTGTATGCATAGTCGTAAAATATTAACTTTGACAGCACATATGTACAAATATGCGCATATGTTCCTTCATATAGCTAGGATTTTGAGAAAAACTGTTACGGTAGATGCTCCTTCCACCACATAATGCTATTTATGTTTATTAATTTACATTTACAGCTTACATTATGCGTAAGTTAAAGTTGTTTTATTTAGACATGTTTTCTAATGGGTGCACAGTTTAGTTAATATTTGTCTGAATAGTTTACTCACACTTGTTCTTTTGAGGTTCTGCAAACAGGAAGCCTGGAGCAAACCATTTCTTTTACTAAACGACTAAAGGGGGGGACTTTGTTGAATTTAGCTATTTATTTTTGTCACTTTAATATTCACTTATTATTTGTGCTAAGCTAAAGTTAGTTTTGCTTTATTTGTTTCATATGTTGCTTTAGCTAATTTTCCATTTGCTTGTTCCATTTTCATGTTGTGCCTCCCTCTTGTGGCAGATTTGGGGTACTCCACCCGTATTTCAGCAGCCTGTGGTTAGCAGGTCAGTTTTGTTTGTGTTCAGTTGACCTCAGTTGAGTTGGACCCAAATCTCATATCATTTGACTTATTTTTCATTGAATGATGTTTTGTTAACTATTTTTGGAAGCAATAAATTGACATTTTTTAAATAATTTTTGAACACCTTTTGTGAATAGTGATGTGCAACAAAAACATTCATGGCTTCAAACTTTCTTACAAACAAAATTCATAGAATTTGTATTCGGCCCCTTTACTTTGACACCAGCAAATAAAATTTAACGCAGATAATTAGTCGATACGGTCTGGCTCAACTGGGAATATTTCTGTGAAGAATTTAGAAAACTTTTGAGTCTCTCAAAGCTGATAAGAGCTGATTCAGAGAGGCTGAATACCAAATAATTAGATTCCTCCTTTCCAAACCCAACAACAGACGCATGGATTCATTGCTGCTGGGAAGCTTTCTTTGTCGAACTTATTGCTCCGAGAAATTCTCACCTCTCATTCAAAATGCATAATTTAAATTTCAATATATTTTTACCACATACTCCATATCACTGCACTTCATAAATAATGAATGTGCAATTTTGGCAGTTAAGAAGCAAGCCAACTGTTGTCTGGTAGGATAGACAGTTTTATTTGTCTGAACAGACACAGGGCAGCTGTCTTCCTCAGCGCTCCCCCGTGGCGCTCCGCTTTTCGTGTCGGAGTTTGTTCCTGGCCGGGATCACACTGATTCAATCTTACAGAATGCTACTTGTCTACCACTGAGTGGGAGAAATGTCTTGCTCCTGAATCAATGACCAATTCAATTTCATGCACCGCAGTGACATTTAACCAACAAAGCCAGAAAGGTTAATGGAATTCCATATGTACACGCACACACACATACGCCCTCTCACGGCGGTACAGTGTCTGATTGTATCGCAACGCTACTTAGCAGAAGAGCCCAAACTAAAGAGAGGAAATCCTCCTCCAGCTAAGCTGCATATCAGCCCATTGTCAAGGCCACCTGGATCTGAGAGCTGCTTTGTCTGCCTGCCACTTACCTGGTCACCCATTACTCTCCCTGCTTTTACACTGCGGCTTTCTCCCATATTTCAGACGGCCACATTGTTGGTCCTTGATCACGTTTTCCTCCTTTTTGTTCATCCCCTGTCTCTAGTTGTGTTTCCAGTGGCCATGTAACTGTGCAAATCTGAATTGCAAAAATAACTTTGCTTACTGGAAACACGGCACTTTCGGAAAAACTCAGTTTTTGATTGCAAAAATTTTTGGCCTGTATCAATGTCAGTGTGTTTAGCAAAAACTGCAATGCAAACACTTTTTTAGCATCACACGAGTCACGTGATTAACAACAAGAAGAAGACGACAGGAAGTGGTATAGTCGGATTATGGCATGACACGTTTTTATATTGACTTATTGCATAAACAAAGTTATTCACATGTGGTTTTAACCTCGTTTCTTATTTAATGGAGTCACTGCAATTGCAAAATTGTGTTTATTCAACATTAGCAGACAATCGACAGAGTTTTGTGCATGGAAGCGAAACTTCTGACAAACCACTTTTCCATCTGTTGGGTAATTCTTGATATTAATCTGTCTTCCACCTACCTGTCTTTTCTATCTGTCTAGTTGAGTTTCTATCACAAATGTGCACAAAATTCTGTCAATATTCTGCTGATGTTGAAAAAGAACAATTTAGCAACTGCGGTGTTCCCATTAACATGAGACATTTGGGTGCAATTAACATGAGACATTTGGGTGGATTTAACATGAGACATTTGGGTGGATTTAACATGAGACATTTGGGTGGATTTAATATGGGACATTTGGGTGGATTTGACATGAGACATTTGGGTGGATTTAACATGAGACATTTGGATGGATTTAACATGAGACATTTGGGTGGATTTAACATGAGACATTTGGGAGGATTTAACATGAGACATTTGGGTGGAT
>CAEFZX010031105.1:0-31668 GCA_903066825.1 Alfaro cultratus | reverse complement strand
ACAGGACAACGGAGAGCACAGGGACACAGAAATTAGAAATAAATACACAGAAAAACTTGAAACTAAGCACAGGAAAAACACAGAACCTGACAAGAACGATGAGAACTGATGAGCTTATATACAGAGGCAGAGGTGGTCCTGACAAGGACCAGTCAGAGGCCAATGGAAACAGCTGAGGGAGAGTGCACACAGAGACGAACCGGGAGAAAGATGAGAGCTGTGACGGGGAACCAACAGGCAGGCCGAGGGGAGGCCAAATAATAAACACTGAGGCTAAACGAGAACTCAAAGTAGAAATAAATCAATGGGGGGAAAGCACAACAATCATCAAGGAGAACAAAATCTAAAAGCACAAAGAGCAGAACCTAAGAGTAAATCAAGAAGCAACATGAAAAGGCATGAACAGGTAAGGAAAAAGCTTCGAGACAGTAGCAATTAACTGAACGTGACCAGACCTTTGGAGAAATAATGAAGGAACACAAACATAAAACTCAAGAACAACAGCAATCAGCGGACGGACGGTAAAGTTACCTGGAAGTAGCTTTTTGTTGGTTGGGGACGTGTGAGGCGACACTCTTCTATAAAACACTCGAGCTGTTCCAAGTGAAATACATGTGAAACGTTAATTACTAGTTAGAAATCCGACTCAGTGAAGGATAATAGAGCCGTTTGTTATCGTGAGCACAATTCATGCTGAACATGTTGTCATATTAAGGAGCAAATGACCATTTGGGTCAGAATAATTACCTAGTGAATGCAGCTGGTTCCCTCCCCTTTATGTCCAGCTTCCTCCTGACTCTCTTACAAACTATGGCGGGTGTGAAGCACTTTATGCTATAATTAGCAAATAAAGAGTCTAAGCTGACCCTGAGGGTGGACGGGGATGCTCTGAAAACACAGTTTAATTTGGAGACAGTTTTAGAGTTTAACAGTGGATGTGTGTTAAAGAAGTAGTCATACCTCTTGAGCTTTATGCTTTTGTTACAATCACAGACTTCAATGAGTTCTGTTGGGATTTTATGAGACCGATACGAAGTAATGTATATTTGTGAACTGAAAGGTAAAAATTGAACCTTTTCTGCCGTTCATTAAAATAAACCTAGAAAAGTTTGCATAGCTTTCTAGGTTTTGAAGTATGGCGCACATTTAGGGGTTGTAATTGTCGCCTGTTATTCTTGGCATTACTGTAATAACCTCAAATTTATTGTGATTAACAGTTAAAAACATCAACTTTCAAATCTTGCCACTGATTTATTAAACAGATTTAGCGCTGGACGTTTTATTTGGCCATTTTAAAACAATCATTTGCACAATGCATCGCAAATTTGTCTTTATCAAAAATATAAACATGAACTATATAAATATTGATAATAGCATATTACTCTGTTTAAAATATATTGTTGCACAAGCAAAAACAGGATCTACAGAGTAAGTATATATATATATATATATATATATATATATATTCGCCCCAGGGTAGCATTAATGTACTAAATATGTAACTTTTTGCTATGTATAGGCATATATACAGTCAGACTTGTCATATGTATACCTCAAGAATATATTTGAAGGTTGATGTATAATTATTAAACTGAAATATATATATATTTTGTTTGTAAGTAAATGTATTATGTTTGATCCTAAAAAACTGGATTCACATAAATGCTGTTCACTTAGGTGTTTGTTTAAGGATCATAAGTCGTATCATAACTGCATCTCTGGCCGCTCTGCCGACAGGTAAACATTTTCCCACATCTCAGAGGATTTTGTGTTGTGTTTCCAGTCACTAATTGCCATCTTTCCAACATTCTCCCACCTGAGCGTTGGATCTCTGCAGCTCCTCCAGAGTCACCGCAGTCCTCTCAGCCGCTTTCGTTACCGAATGCTCTCAATTAAGCTGTGCCTTTGTGTCTTGGCCTGCTTTAAATTTTTCCACAGCTTCAAATCTGACCTCCGTTTCATCTTCATCTTCTGGACGATGTTTATGTTAATCTAAAGCCGTTTATACAAAGAGAGCTTTATTAATGGAGGAAGTGAGCTCTGCAGGCAGTCGGACAGAACACATTTCACTCTGTCACCAAGATGTGCTAAAGTTCAGCAAATCATAAATTCTGAAGGGTATAAATTATGCTTTTGACTCATTTTCAGCATGTTCTGTTCTTGTTTCTGACGAGGAAAACGTCAGCAGCTTTACAACAAACCGAATCAGCTCCTGCTAAATAAACACTGGATTGTGGCCATGTTTAGCCTCTCCTGCGCACCCAGCCGCCCCAGGCTGCTCCAGCCGAGATAAGTGTGCTAATGGGTGGAGGCTACGTCCACTGTAGACAGAGGCGAGAGCAGATAAGGAGTGTCTGAGACCCTTTAAGGAGAAAATCCTTTGCTGGACTCTTTCTTTTGGTTTTGCGCTGAGGCTTCCCTTCTCCTCTCTGAGCTAATAGAGAGTTCCTGCTAAACAAAGTCCAGGCACAAACACGTGCCTGGACTCTCTCTCGGAGAGAGAGAGTCCAGAGTGGCAACTCTCTATCCACTCTGATCCGACGATCGGAGTGGATCTGAGGGGTACAAAGGACCCCCAGCTGCTTGGTAAACCCGTTCACCTTTTCTCCTCGGTGGTAATTAACTACGTCTCCACACTTTTGACAGTCGGGTTTGCTCTGTCATGCGGGTCTGCTCTCAGTCAAGAGGCTGTTGGCCCTGGGAGAGCAGGTAAGGTATCCATCAGTCTGTCACAAGACCGATTCAGGTGGAGGCATTTCCCTCTTGAACAAGACAGGAAGCTCATACTAAATTCCACGCTGACAGACGGAGAGTTATTCTTAGCCAGAATTTTCAAGAAGGCAAGCCATGTGGGGCTTTTTTACCGGCCTTTTTTTTCTTTTTACGAAATTATTCCGCAGCCGTTGAACCAGTTGCAGCCGAGACATGACCCTGATGGGGTTTGGTAATGCGCAGCTGGGATGGCAGCAATCAGACGTACAGCTGAGGTCGATGAAAGCGATTAATGAAACGGAGCACCGGACCAGAACTGGAGGGACATCCTCCCTAAGGAAGCAAAAAAAACTTCCAGACCTTTTTTCAAAGGTCTTGAAGAAAGCTCGGAATGAGTTTTTGAGAACTCGTTCTGAATTAATAAACTTCTTACTCGTTATGACAAAGATGCGCCGGCATCTTCTGAGACCGGCACTCAGAGCTAAAGCTCTGAGTGCGAAACCTTTTCATTCGGCATGCATGATGGTCCTCGGATTCTCTCTGGTACCGCTTTTTCTTCTCATTCTGAATTCTCCCGTCTTCTTAGGATTCTGTTTCATTCGTGTTTAGAACCAAAAGACGGATTGCGTCACTCAAGGAAGCCTTGGCAGATTTAATCTCTTCCTGTCTCTCTCTACACTTCTTTCTTTGTCATTCGTGCTGCGTTCATGTATGTTCACAGACCTTACGTGTCTTCTACATCATCCTTTGTGTTCTCAGATCTAACGGAAAGTAGAAATTTTCGGCCAAACAATTTCAACGGTGGAGGTTGAGCCAGTTCACCTGCGGGATCAGAGACAGCGTCTCCTTTGTGAAATCTGTCATTATTTTTGATATCTTTTGAATAATTTTATATACCCCAAGGTCACTGACTACCCAAACGGTAGACTGAATATTTACTTTGGATCCCGGGTTCCTTCAAAACCTCCCTTAGGCCGGCATAGAAAATAACATCTTGAGAGTTTTTCCCCTGCGGTAAAGATGTCACCTACTCCACCAAGTGAAACTCCTCTTCTTCTTGTAGGCCTAAAGGGGAGTTAGTGCAGTGCATTCTGGGATTTCTCTTTATTGATATGCAATAAAGAGACTGGTATACAAATCTGTATATCTTTCATGTCTGGGTCCCAACATCACTAAAGAGACAACAAGGACAATTTGAGATAATATCCAAGTTTCTTCAGAGCACACGTAGACACGGGGGATTGTCGGCCGTGAAGAAGCAATCAGTTTGAGCAAACAACATGGCAGCTTGATTACCATAACAGGCTGCACGGCGTTGAAGTCGGTGGCAGCAGGAAGTTCCTCGGTTTGAATCGGGTTTTTCTGCATGGAGTTTGCATGCTCCCTTGTGCCTGGGTGGTTTCTCTCCAGGTTCTCCGGTCCACAAACATGACTGTGAATTCAATACTCTAAGTTGCCTTTACACATGGGTGTGTGTGTCTCTGTGTCGCCTTCTGACGGACTGACGACCTGTTGGGAAAGAAATCAACTCCAACCTGGCAAATCTTTGGATTCATGAGCAGTGTTTATGCTTATGATTCTAAAAATGAATCTTAGACCTTGAGATGAAGTCTCCATACGTCTTCAACCACCATGATGAATAAGTGCAGTGCAGCAAACGGTGGGCAGTGACCTGGCAGGTGGAGATTGGCCGGGAGCATAAAAGGCTCGAAATGACAAGTTTCATCTGGGACTCATGGGACAGAAGGTTAACGTGGAGTGAAAGAAGCAACTTTAATCAGACTGTCACATCGTCCAACAAGTCTTCAAGGTTTGGCATGTTGCATATTTATCAGTTACTTGGCATAAATTAGTTTAAAGTTGAGCTCTTTGTCTTCTCTGTCATCTCAAACTAGTCTAACCATTATTCTCATACCTGATGACATTGTCTGACGACGTTCTCTGAAGACTCTGTAAACCCACAGGGTAGCTGCGACTGAAAAGACCTGCACACCCTCTTCAGCAGGCTGTCTTCTCCTCGTCTAATTTATATAATTTGATCTTGTACTTAAAACAACAGACATTTCAAGCGTAGCTCAGTTTCAACAGACACTACAAATCTTTCCAAAAAATGTCTGCAAAAGCTCCCAAAAGAGATGAAACTCATCATTGTCTACGGTGTCAAGGGACGAACATCCTGGGTTACAGGAGGAGTGACATGACATATGAGAGGTAAGTGTATATGAAGGCAAAATGCATAATCTTGATCACATGTGACTTCATCTAAACAGGCCCATGATGCGCTAGCTGCATGAGCATCTTAGGTATTTGGGGCACGACCACAAACCGAGTTGTACATCTATCTTGGTGATTTGCTCTCTGCGTGAGACCCGTTTCTAAATCTCACCGTCTGACATTGGATGTAAATGCTTTGCAGTTGCACCTTTTAACCTTCTATGTTTTTTTTACAGAGCCACAATTGTGTGTGTAAACGGTAAAGGCTATACATTTCCTCAACGGCGGGACGTAGATGTGTCTGTCAGGGACAATCAAAGGATGAACATTTTTTTACCAACCGAGACACCTGATTCACAGATACCCCCCATCCTCCATGATATGAGCTGTGTGTTTTTAAAAAGATGAAATCACAAACACCAGTTTGCATGTCAGTTTGGCTGGCAAACTAATTTTGCAGAAACTCCAGCCATTTCTTAGAGTTTTTCCTCCTTTTCTCCTGGGATCGGCATCCGTGGATCCGCAGAGGCTTCGCAGTGAGGATGGTGCCGCTCTACAGACGGAAACGACTCAGTTACTGGAAGGAAACACAGTTTTGCACCAAAGGTCACCACAGCAGAATGATTAGGATCAGATCTAACAAAGCAGCTTGCCAGCACGCGGCGTTTCATTCTGTTCATCTCGGCGAGCAAAAACGCTAAACAGCCTGCAGTGTTTTACACCTGGACGTCAATAGTTGTGTGAATTAATTCAATAGTAGTTGCAAGCAGTTGCAATTAAAAATGAAATCTGTAGAGTTGGGGGACCACACCCTCGCTTCAAACGCAAAATCTTACCAAGTATTTTTTTGTGTGTGTGTGTCCAGTTTCAAGTGCAAATATTTTAGTACACTTGAAATGAGTCGAAACTGGCTTACAAGTAACTTTTCAGCAAGATAAAGTTGCTTGTTTTAGGTAAATGATTCCTTAATGTTAATAAAAAAGAAGCAGTAATTCCATTGGCAGATTACTGCACATGTAACGTGGGAAAAATATTTTAAATGAAATGATCTGCTAGTGAAACTGCTGCTGTTTTTAAATCAATATGAAGGAATCATTGACTTAAAGCAACTCCTGAGTCTTTCCGAAAAGTTGCTTGTAAGTTAGTTTCGTCTTATTTCAAGCGTGCTAAGGTATTTGCACTTGAAACTAGATCCCAAGGAAAGTTTTCTCAAATTATTGCCTCATTTTTTCTTTTTTTCTTTTTTTTTTGCTGATATCCAATTTGTACGACTAGTACCAAAACTATAGAAGTAAATGCAATAAGACAATATGTATCTAATAAATAAATAAATAAATAGATAACAACCACACTTGTGTACAAACACGCATGCGCGACGCAGCTTTGCAAACAGCTGACGACGCCACGGAGCTGGTGAACCCTGAGAGCATTAGAGGCTGTTGTTCTTTCTCTGGCATTCAGGCTGAGCGTGTTTGCCTGCAGCTCTTCAGAGCCAGGGGCCTCCGCTCTGAGAGGTGCTTGTGAAGAAGATCGGGTACCTGCGCCTTCGGAAAACAAAGCAAATAATACATTATCTGTGTCACTTCAAACAAACAGCGTCACGCAGTGCGTCTGCTCTGCGCTCGCTAAGCACAATTGACTAATTAGGTGCAGGACAAGCCAGGATTAGTCATCACTCAGATGACGAGCCGGCAGACAAATTGCTGTTCTTTGTTTTCCCACATTAAAACTGAAAGCCGTGTTGGACTTCCTGTCAGCGGCGTGGTCGCTATCAGGCGAGGCGACATGTGGAGACAAGCTGCCTCTTTTTTATTTATTTATTTATTTATTTATTTATTTATTTATTTATTTATTTATAGGATTAAAACATGTCAGTTTGCGGAACAAACAGCTAACGAGCTCGTGTGATTAGTGACAGTGAAGGAGGAAATTAACACCCCAATGAGAACCAAAGGAAAGTTCAAACCTGCTTTTTATTTCAGCTTGAGCAACACCGCCTCCCTGTGGTTTCGTGTGGTACTGCAGCCACTGCTTGGCTCTCCACTGGTGGGCGGAAAGCCGAGATTATTCAGGCATCGCGTTTCAAAGTGCTTTTCTGTCTTTTTCTTTGGGAAACATCAAGATCATGAATGTCCCCATCGACAAAACTACTTATTAAAAATATTTCCGGATTGATTTGTACTTCTTAAGATCAAATTATATTTATTTTAACATCTTTTTACACTGATGTAATTTGGTACAAAAACTGTTTTGATTTGACTCATTAAATAATACTTAAGCACACAACTTCAACTTCTGACAGGCCTCTTTTTGCCCTCATTCCTAGACTTTGGTCAAAAATTCGACTTTTCTTTAGAGTTAAAACAAATGTAATGATTTTTCCTCATGTTTTGACTTGGATCAGATGTGCAGAGTTCCTGCACATCTGGAACTCTGCTCACATTTCCATGCTTCCAAATGTGAGCATGGAAGTAAAAGTTGCAAGGATTGGATTGGATTGGATCCATACTCACTTTCTTAATTAGTTATTTGTGTGCCTCTGTTCCTTTTCTTTTAAACACAACTTTAAGTAATCCTAAAAGAACTGCGTCGTTAGATTTATAGGCTGCATGATCCTCATTGCCTTGAGAATCAATTTGGAGTTTCTTCATTCTAAACAAATTAATTTTAATACACCAACTGGCATTAAGCAGCCCTTTCCACTGTCTGTTACTTAAAACTTAAAAGTTTTCATGAGAAATTATTTTCCTGTCACTGACCCTCACATATATTTTCTTTGTATAATTTGTAGTTAAGCTAATGGCAGAAAGTTGCACAGTGCTGAATAAGGGTTGTGATCATGTTTTAGGAGCAGCCATCATCTGATAGGTTGTCATGTTATATGTGATCCTGTAGGTGGAGCTGTTTTACAATACAAAGATTAAAGATGAGAAGAGGCGTAGTGATAGATGACTATCATCCACGCCTTTTAAAAAGCAGAATCAAAACAATAATACACTATTTAATGACTGTTGTTTTTTTTGCATAAACAGCCTTAAATCATGCCAGATAATCTCAGCAAAATCTAAATCTGAACTTTAATGGAGCCGATCAGGTCCTGCTACAGCAAAACCTCCCCAGACTGCGACACTTTCACCAAATTTATTCACAGATTATATGAGGTTATTTTTCTTAAATGCTGTTTTTGGTTTACACCAAACATATCCTCAATTCAAAAACCATTGATCCAGCAGTCAATTTGTTGTTAAATCCAACTGTACACTTAGGTAGCTATCTATAGTCTTAGTCTATATTTGATAATTGGCATGGGCTACTTTTTGCCTCAAAATAAAGACTTTCTTAAGCTGCAAACTTTATGCAGAAAGGCAGCAAATGTGGATTTCTCCCAGCTGCGTCACTGTGCAGCCCGTTTGGAAAACATAAGCATGATCACATGAAAGCAGCCCTTTGTCAAACTCCTAAACTGTACAGTGTAAGATCACCAGAGCATCCTGTAAGATGTAGCCTACATTTAGAGGACATTTCGTTTGATCCGCATTACAATAATGTCACAGCCGTCCACCTGGGGGACACCGACTGCCAGTAGGGAAACTGACCCACTTTCAGAAAAAAGAAATCCACTCGTCATCAGCAGCAGAGAGGGAATAAGCTTCGGCTGCCGACTGGGATGTAAAGGATGCTGCAGAACAAATTTGATTACAAGCTGCATGGTAATTACATCTGGGTATCAGGGTGACGTGTTGAGAATTTTGATGACTCATTTAGTGCCGATTTAAATGAGAATCACTTATGTAACTACATTACCATATGGCAGAGTGGAAGTGGAGTCGAAAGCAAGACTTGGATCGTTTTATTTTTAGCTCCGTTTAGAAATTACCACTGAATAAGGGTGCAAAATGGATCATTGGTGGCTTTTACAGATGGGTTTGGCCTCATCTGTGCAGCAGCAGCAGCAGCATTTTATGGTCAAAGAATTTTAAGTAGTGGATCTAAAGCACTCAGTGCTGTCAGCTCCACCACCCAGGAGACGTCTGAGGCAGAAGCTTTTATCCAAGACAGCTTGGAAGCTTTTGGGAGGCTGGAGACATTGCCCTACCGTTCAGAGTTTTCATTTATTCACGAAAAGAACTCAGTCGGCTGAAGAAACTTCAGAACCTATAGATTTTCCAACAAGCCTCTTGCATAAGCCAGACTTAACAGCTTACGGCTCCAGACAGGAATTCTGGTCACCGTGAGATTAAAACATTTGGAGTCTGAACATGCTCAGAATTATCATGCTTTATTAATAAAGTTACAATAACATTTGATGTAGACCGACAATGTTGCACTTTGCTCAGGCACAGAACAAGCCTTGCATGAAAAATACACAAGCTGTACAGAGTAAAGCTCCACTCCTAAAGGAAAGGGTCAAGTGAGGGGACTTCACAAAAAACAGTGAACTCACATTAAAGCTTTGGCTGAAGGTTTAAGGTTTCTTTATGAACGGCAACACAAAACAAAACAAATTAGCTTCGGCTTCCATTTCCCAGAGGTCTTAAATAAAAAATAAAAAAAAACAAGTAGATATCACAGGACATAACCATCTACTCAGATGATATGCTTATTAAATGTAAATAAATATATAAATAAAGAATAAATACTGTTTGGTCACCACCAAGCTTCCATTTATGGTAACTGTACAATGCAAAAATACCAGTGCTGAAACCAAAGCAGCTGCAATAATCTCATCAAGTGTTGAACAAAAAAACGTTCCCATGACAAAGTGCTTCTAGTTCAAAGTTAGGCGTGAGCATGCATGTTTAAAGCGATTACGCGTCTGGTCTACGGGCGACGCGGCGAAGCGAGTGCAATCCCATGATGCAACAGCCCCTTATCAGGGCCCCAATGTTGTAGACTGGAGCGTTTCCGTCCACACCGTGCCTCGAGTACAGCCAGGCCACAGTGGGCAGCACGGGGGCTGCCACTGCCAGCAGATCAACCAGGAAGTTGTTGCTCCAGTAACGCTTGTCCACCTGTTCTTGTCTCGTTGATTCGAAGGGTTTCTCTTCCTGGGCGGTGAAGTCCAGCTCCTCCATGAACTGGCTGCTCTTCGTATTGTCTGAACAACCGGAATCAGCAGACATGCTGAATTGATCCACCGTGGATGTGGGTAGCTTTGGGAGTTCCAGGAGTCCGCTGGGAGGAGCTGCGTCCCCTAGTGATGATCCGTGGAGCTTCAGCAGCTGAAGTAGTAGAGCCTGCAGGTCTGCCGATATGGATGGAAAGTCGGTCTGAACTTCTTTGTCATCGATGTTTTGGTGGCCAGGTGCGTTTGAAGAGATGGTGACTGTGGATGAAAGTGCATTTGGTGGAGATGCTGGAGAGGATTCGTTTGCCAACAGTTCGTCTTCTGACGGCGCAGGCTGCCCGGCGTCTTGCCTGCAACTGGAGTCCTGGCTGAAATCTGCTGCAGTAGACATGAAGACCTGCTCAAAGATGTCCTCTCTGTTGGCCATCTCATCGTTCACCAGCAGCCCACTGTCTGCCATGGCCTCCGCTCCCGGATTCCCCATCTCCAGCCCTCCGTCCTCCTCACCCATCAGCTTCTTATCACCCCCTTCAGGACCGTTGCACATGAAGTCCAAGGCACCTTCATCTTGGAGGGCAGAGCCACTCTGGGCGAGCTCCATGCTGTGCAGCAGGGACTCCAGCTTCCTGTTTTGGATGTTGATATCTATGAAGTACTTCTGTATTCCTTTGTCTTTCTCCATCAGGCTGTTCTTCATGGTTTCCACCACCTGACGCAGCTGCCTGATCTCTTTGCGGGCCTCTTTGAGGGACAGCTGAGCCTCCACTCTGTGGCATTCTTCTTCAATCCAGTCTTCCCTCATTCTGCAAAGCTGGGACTTGAGCTCTTGGATCTCGTTCTCTCTGGTGAATTAGAAAGCACACCGTCAGAAATAATCCATTTTGTACATCATATACAGGGCAGGACTTCCACAAGACATCCAGAATGTTTTCCTTATGCAATAGCTCATTTCTAATTTATGTCTACCGAGTAGATGCTTGGATTGAGCTCCTGGAGGTATTATGTCACCACAGTTTCTTCTAAAGTGGGTATCTAACCATTTTGGAACAAATGGCAGGAGACATTTCCTTTTCACCAACATTACAAGTACAAAAGTACAAGGATCAATTATTCATTGAAGTTTGGTGCCAGATGCCAACAGAAACGCAGGTTGGGACATGAAAAGTCAATTTGTTGACTTTAGAAGACACTAGCTTTGTTTTCATTACCCATATAGTTGCGCAAATTGGAACTACGAAAATAAATTTGCTTAATTGAAACATGCCAATTAAAAAGCAAAAAAAAAAAAACAAACACACATTTGATTTAAATCAGTGTTTTTCAAAGCTTTAACGAAACTTGTTTTGCATGATCATAGTTGATCACACAAGTCATGTGATCAACCACCAAGTGTTACGACTACAAAGGCAAAAGGAAGTAGTTGAGTTTGACAGCATGGTTTGAATTTTCATGACTTCTCACATGAACAAACTTATTCACATAGGATTTTAATTGTGCTCCTATGTAATGGGAAAAACGCAAATGTGCCAGAGTGGTTTTTTTGGGGGGGTTTTCCCCAACATTGGTGGAATGTCAAACTTGTAATAAAAACAGCTACTGATGAGGCTGCAACTGAACGCATCTTGAATCCTTTTCATCCAGACAGATTGGGTTTTCCATGGGGAATGCGGCTCTGATGGAGCGTTCCAGTTCCATTTTGTTCAGTCGTAAAAGTTTGAGCCAATGTCTGACTGATGATCCACCAAACCAAGTCTGAAGGAATCAAAGCAAGGTTACTGATCATCTTCTTAACCGAAACTTTTGTCAATCCTAATTTCTTGCTAAAGTAAAAATTGATTTCCAAATATCCTCCACTTGTAAATGCAATGCTCTGCTGGCCTTAGTATAACTAATGAAATGCCAAAGCAGTCAAATCCAATGTATAAAAACAGTAGAGTATTTAATTGTGTGCCTTGTGCACAACTGAATCAGGTGCAGTTCTAAATATCAGCTTGTTCAATGGCTACAAGTCACTTTTTAATTTTAAATATTGTAAATGGATCCACATTTTCTATACACATTTATGGTGGGGCCGAGTTGTCTTTTTTTTAAATGGGCAATTCTGCAGGAAGGCATTATTAAAAAGAGGGTGCAGTTACACAAGATAAAAATCTGATTTAACCTAAACAGGTTTTCTATGGCTTTATGCATGAAATAAATGAGTAGTTTGTACCATTGAGCATCAAGATGGAGAAAAACTTGGTGTATTTTAGCCAATTAACTTATACTTTGAAAGCATTTATGCTAGTTAAATTGCTATTTACTCAAACAAATGGAAAAACTTAACCCACAATTAGCCAAACCACATGTAGCGTGTATTTGACTATAAAACCAACTGTGGCCAATTTGTAAGTGTCAGCAGTGGGTGCCGTACAACCTGTCGTGGACTTTGTTCTCCGACTCCATCAGCTTGGTCTTCAGGTGTCTGATGGCCACTTCCTTCTGCTGCAGCGGGGTCAGGTACTGCTCGGGGTTCGGGGGCCTGACGCCGTGGTTGTCTCCGCAGGAGCGGTAGCGGCCCGAGCTCACTCTTCTGTCGAGCACAGAGATGATGACGGTGGTGAAACAGAACATTTACCTCTTCTGAAACAAATGCCCATCTGTCTTCATCAGGACATTTTAAACCAGCAGCAAAACAGAAAGAAAGAAACTGATGCTTAAGATGCAAAGTGATTCTGTGGTAAAGGTAATTAGTCTGACTCACAGAGTGCTGTCAGAGCAGATGCTCCCTGAAGCCTGGAATTACTGTTTGACACAGGATTACTGAGAGTCTTGTCTTACGAGCACAAACGGCTTCATTTATCTTAATTTATTTTAAAAGAATCTAATGTCCTCTGAGTGCTTCATGACATGCACATTTATTTAAGAGAAAAAGATTCATGGATTTATGTTTCTGTTCATCTTTTTTTTGTGGATTTGAACAAAGCAGGATGAAAGCCTCGTTCTCTAGCAATATCCTAGCAACCTGGATACTTGAGGCTTTGATGCAAATGCTCTGCTCTCCTGCCAGAAATAGAACAGCCAAGGAGAAGGCAACACTGGGGAGAAAAGGATGTCACATGACACTTAGCCATAGAGGCAGAAAAATAAATAAAAGAGCTGACAAAGGAAAGGCTTTAAAGTGGCAGCAGTTTAGGATTTAGCTGCGAGTACGAGATAAAGAATCCATTTGAACAAAACCCCAAAAAGGCTTCGAGACAAACAGTTTCAAAGATATTTTTAGGTTATTTTGTGTCCATGTACTGAGCAGCCTAAAGCACCAAGTAAAAAAATAAAAAAATATTAATGACGTAAAAAAATTTCCAGATCTTCCCTCTTCCTCCATTCTGGATCGGCCTGAGTCAGCAGAGTGCCTGCTTTTACATTTGCACTACAAAGTGCTCACTAATCCCAGTCAGACTATAACCAATATAATCCCAGACAGCTGCAAGACAGGAAATGACAGTCTGGTTTTAATCCCACCATCCACTCACTCACTCACTGACTTTCAGCCATTTTGCCTGTTTAGTCAAAACCTCAAATCCCCAAATCCATCTTTTTCTGGCCCTCAGAGAAAGACTTCTGATAACTGCAAGATGGAAATTTCACCAGGTCATCGTCTTGACAGCATAAATTGCAACCAGAACCTTTTATTTTGCATTGGCAATTTAAACATGTAAGATGATTGGCGTTAAATGAAGGACTTGTACCTAGAAGTGGGACTGGAGTTGCAGCTGCTGCTGAGAGTCGAAGATGCAGCTCTGGGTGGAGTCCTGTAGGGGGCGTAAAGTTCGGAGTCATGCTTCAAAGACGGAACCCCGGCTGGTTTGAAAACCGGGAGCGTTCTGATGTGAGGGCCACGGCTTCAGTGGAGATTGGAGAAGGTGTTAAAAAAAAAAACGTATGAATGAGTTAACTGGTAACTTCCTCTGGCCATCGGAATGAAACAAGAGGATTCAGTCAACATACCAGCGCGAAGAAACTTTCTTCCCAACCGAACTCGATGTGAGGACCTCCTTGGTCTTCAGGCTGCCTGTGCTGCTGGAGGAACTGAAATCTGCTTCACTGCCTGCAGGGGGAGCCAGTGAGGTGTTAGCTTGCTAGCAGATTTTAAAGATTTTGAAAACATGAGTGAAGATTCTTTATGCTACTTTCTGTGATAGAAAATAGATTTCTTAGCAAAAGTTAGATGACTGCTAAGTTCACTTATTTCCTCTTGTAGACATTTCTAAGACTGTGGATCTTTGACTTCAAATTCAAACTGGAACATTTTAACTTCTGTGTAAGAAAAACAACAAAAATCAAAGTAATTTCCAATTAAGTTACTTTCTTTAAAAAAATAAATTGAGATTGAAATTCTCACTTGATACATCACCTGTTTGGAAAAGAACCAAGCTATGATTCAAAACCATGTTTAGTTAGCAAGCTGTTGGCTCACCAGGGATTTCTACACATCTATTTGAAATAGGTTTCACAAATCCATCTGTAAAGCTCATTTATTGACAATTCACAATAAATCACAAGAAATGATGCAACGTTCCACTTTACTGGATACGTCCAATTTGAGTCCAGTTTTATAGAATCCAGTTCAGTTCAAACCGAATTTAAAATCATTCCAAGAACCAGTACAACCCAATCTGATAATTAGATCAACGTCACATTACATAGAGATCAATTATAAAACAATACAGTCACTTCCAGCTGATTGCAGCTGCTAAAGGTTTTCAATCAGTCAACAATCAGTGGTTGACTGACGACTGATTGAATCAACTGGTTCAATTGAATCAATAATTGAACCAACTGGTTCAATCAACGACTGAGTGAACGACTGATTGAACTGATTGAATCAAATTAGCGCACCGGTTCATTTAATTTAAAAACAAAAAACACCTGCTGTGAAATTTCAGTTTTATTCTGAGACTTGAAATGTCAAGAAATATTTGGACCAGTTTTGACTCAGAATATTTTCCATTGTTTTACAGTAATTTGAAAAATGTAGTTACTCAGGATTCTTGGTTTTTAAAAAGCTTAATTTTCATTAACGACCTTCTGCTAGTGGAGACTTTTGAAAACTTCTCACCTAAAAATCTTTTATTTTGACAAGTTCGGTTTGACAAGTTTGCCTACATTGTCTTCCGGATAACAAGATGTTTTCCCATAGCAGAATAAGTCACTTTTCTCAAATATTAAGGAATTATTGACTTAAAAACATTTCTGTATCTGGCTGAAAAGTAACTTGTTAGTTAGTTAAAGTCTACCAAGACTTTTGCAATATAAAATCACTTGGGAAGAGTTTGTGTTTTTGCAGCGTTGTGCCAAACTAAATCCTAATTCCAAAGATCAGACTAAATGTTAGAATTCATCATCACTAAAATAATGAACCCAGATAATGGAACAATCAAAGTCCTACCTGAGAAACATCTCTTCCCATCAAACAACACCATAGTAACGTGTCTAGTTATGGCTGTGAAAACAAAACGTAACTCAAACTTGATGACTGTGACCCTTCACCACTTTGTGAGAACTGAGGCTCTGTGACTGTTCCCTCCATGAAGTAACCTCCTGCTAATCAGACTAATTGGCTGAGCGTCTAAACTTTTCCCTCAACCAATCAGCTTTCTTCCTTCCTCTGAGTCACAATCAGGCACTTTTTCTCTTTTACGCTGAGATTAAAAGGGCAGGAAATTTAATTTGGGGGTGAAAAGGGAGAACTGTTTCTGCTCAGTCTTAAAAATGCGCTCTGGTCTCTTTTTTAGGAGACAGACTTTGACCCTGCCAGTGTTTGTTATGTGGCTGGAATTGTGACATGTGACCAACGCTGCTACTGTACTTTGGTCTGTGCTGTTGTTAGACAAAAGCCTGTGGAGAAAAAAGAAATCTAACGGAACAAACCCGTCTAAAGAAACCAAAGAGAGGGGATTTATTTTATTTTTTACACTTTTAAGAAAATAATAGAACATAACATTCTATTAAGGCATAATGATGTATGTTGACTCAGCAGAGCTGCATCATTAGATAATATATCACTTTTGAATGACTTTTACAAGAGTTTTCTCTTGTAACTACTCGTTTTCATTCTAAAACGTTTGCTAATATCAGCATGTGACATGTTCATTTTAAATGCATGATGTAAAGAAATAAATAAGTGATTATGATAAATCTGGGGGAAAAAATATATTTTATTTATTTATTTTAGATAAAAAAAACTACATTTTGTGACATCTTCTTCTTTACCTCGGGCTCTCGGGGCAGACCTCAGCTCCCTCTTGTGCCTGGGCGCGCCGCGGGCCTCCCCGCCGCTTTCGGCCACCACCCTCACCCTCTTCGCTTTGGCTTTGCGCTCCGGCAGCGTCGGCGAGGCGTGGGCGCTCCGCTCAGAGCCTGACGGAGTTTTGGAGGGGGACACAGACTGACTAGTGGGGCAGCCGGTGTCATCTATTGTGGACAGGCACACAGAACATGCCAGGAACATGCGGGGCGGATCACGCAGCCAACACAAGCAGTCAGTAGCTACGTTTCCATCACTGATGTCTGCAGACGTTAGTCGATGTTATGCTTATGTCGAAAAAAAAAAAAAACGCCCCACGATTTTGGCAGCAGTAAACAGTTGCATGTAAAATATTCGTAACTTCCTGAGACGGTAACGTCTCCAAGAAAATGAACCAAAACAAACCATCGTCCTCCGACTACTTCCTGTCGTCTTCTTCGTCGTTTTTTTGCCAGCAGTAACATCCGGTTGTTGGTTGTAGCGCAAAAACATTTTAGTGAGTTTTTGTTCGAAATTGGCGTTTTTCCATGAGGCTAATTTTTTTTTCGTAATTTCAATTCGCACACTTTTAATGGAAACGCAGCTAGTCAGAGAGGATCACCACCTCTGCTCACACACAGACACTCTCCGGTGCATCGTGTTTGCTCCTTAACTCCCCAGGATTACATTTGAGTCAACATAAAAAAAAATAAATAAAAATACATTGGCCAGGTCTGTTTTTTTTTTAAGGTTGCATAATCCACGATGCAAATTTAATCAAACAGCAGAAGCAGCGTAATGCAATTTGACACCTGACATAACTGATTAAAGCATCTGAGGCTTCTATGTTTAATTCAGTATGTAAAGCCCTCATAATATGTGTTATGCAACGACATTTTATTGTGAAAACTGCTAATCTTTGGCTGATCCTGAGGTTCGTCTTACCGGAGCAAAAGCTGTTGGTGCTGATGGTCCTCTTGGAGTGATCCGAGCTGATGTCGCACTCCTTCCCCTCCTCCTCGGACAGCGGGGAATCAGACAGAGGCGAGCCTTTGTCCTTCGGCCGGAAAGGATGGAGGACCAAACGTGGGATGCGGCTGCGGGGGCTTCCTTTCTCGGGTGATTTCTTTTCCTGTCGTAAACATTTGTCAGCATAAAAAGTCAAAATAAAAGAATTTAGATTAACTTACATAAAGCTTTCTTTAGAAAATAACTAGGCGTGGGTGTTATTGTGATAAGCTTAAAGTTTTATCACGATATTTTGTGGTACTATCATGATAACGATAAAAGTGACGATATCTATTTACTCCTTCTTTTTCAATTAACTGTATGACTGCGACCACACAGCCCAACAAACATAAATAATGCTCTTGAAAAACATTTCTTACATGCGTCTTCAGGACACAAGTAACATATGGAAGTGTGATCTGTATCAATAAACTGAACACAGCGACCACATTTAATGATACTTTCAAATGTGTTGGTATTTTTGAAGTTCTCATCGAACAAACAGTGGAGATAATAGTGAAACTAGCAACCCCAAAAATATGGGGCGTCAGAGGTTTTTTTAACATCATTAATTGACATGTTTTGTGACAATGATAATTAACATTCTTATTATGAGAAGAAATTTATCGCAATAAATCCTAAACGATACAATAAAATCCCACCCCTATTCCAAACTGTTCATAACCCTAAAACTTTTTGCCATTTCTTTTATTTTCCAACTCTTTCCACCGATTCTCGATTATATTTAGGTCCAGACTTTGACTTGATTTAAATCGCTCCATTACAGCGCCGGACCTGGAAGTACGCTTCTGTCAAATTAAGTTGATCAAACTAACATTATTCACGTTTGTTTAGCACGACAACTTAATAGCCTTAATAAATTCACTTCAGTTGATTGCTTGTGACCAGTTAGCACAACAAATTTAAGTTAAATCACCTGTTTTCTTTTTTCAGCGTATCGGTTTAGATCTTTCTTGTGAAGAACTATTTCTAACTTCAGGTGATGATTGAACAGTTAAACACTGGGATATTATTTTATACTTTACATGTCCACACACAGTAACTTCTAAAGAAAAATGGTTGCGCCGGATTTAATTTAGGTCTATTGGAGTAGGAGGACTGAATAAACATTGAAAGCTCATGTTCGGAAAAAAAAAATAAGGTTTTGCAAAGATATTTATGACTGTCATTTGACAAAATGTGAAATGACTCAAGGGGTTTTTATAGTTTATGTCACTACTATAGTTATACTTATTTATACTGCCTCAAACAGCAATTTATACATGATTATTGTCGAAGCTCTCATCAAAACACTCAAAAGCGAGAAGAGAAGACTCACCTCATATTCTTGGAATGGTCCCATTGCAGCGTTATTCCCTAGTGAGAGGAAGGGAAAGCAAAAATCCAGAGATTTATTTTTGCTTTATGTCAGTGGCAGCATTTTGACGTGGCACTGAGACTGCTCAAAAACAAGAGTCCTCTGTCTGAACTTTACAAGTGTTACGCCACTAAATCCCACCCTCAACACACACATACACACACACACATTTAGAAACACACACAAACACAGAGCCTGCCTGGTACAGATGGCACATGAACTCTTGACCTGGACAGACATGTAAAAATCCAATCTAATATTTGTATCTTTTTTCTTTTATTTCTGGCCCCATTTGAATGAGGTGAAAACAAAAAATGTAGAGATGCCATATTTTATTTAGTCCAGGTTATTGAGCAATTCTACAATTATTACAGCGAGTTTTACTCTGAGGTAAGGAAAAATTAATTTACAGAAAAGAATCATGACCACAAACTTCAACGTGTTTTCTGAGACAGGTTAACACAAAGCTGTGCATAAATGTTAAGTGAAAGGAAAAGAACATATTTTTTAAATTTTGTTCCAAAACCTGAAAAGTGTGGCATGCATTTTTGTTTCTCTCTCTCTTGGAAACCCAGAGGAATCAATCCGTAAATGACATTTATGTTCTGCAATGGCCTAATCAAAGTTTGGACCTAAATCCATTGGACATTTTCTGCTTAGATTTGTCTCACTGAGCTATTTTGATAAGTATATTGGACCAAAAATAAAAATGTTGTATAAAAATGCAAAGCTGCTGTAAACAGAATAATGACATCTGTACCTACAGATGTTTTGTTGTAAAAACCAAATTATAATTTCACTTCACAATTATTAACCACTTTGTGCTCATCTGTCACATTAAATCCCAGCAAAATACGCTAGAGCTTGTTGTTATAATGTAAAAAAAAATAACACTTTGGTAAGGAATCTACTATTTGATTTCAACTCTTTCAGTAAACTTAAAAACTTTTCTAAAAAGTAAACAGGATTCAGAGTCTCACACACACACACACACACACACACACACACACACACACACACACACACACACACACACACACACACACTGCGATAGACTTTGATAGAGTTTGCAGAGCAGGAAAGGACTTGTGTAACAGTAAACCTTGGCTTTTGTTCTTGCACGTTATATTCAATAGTGAAGCATTTTTTATTGATGCCACGGAGATAAATAATGCAGACCTTTATTCGTGCTTGGATCAACTTTTTACAGTCGCTTCACTTCCTCTGTCTTGTCGGTTGTGTAAGTGGGATGAGTTGCATAAGTGCATAAATATTTTTTCAACTTTTTTCTGCAAGGAATGATGTCATTTACCTCCAAAGATGAGGACTGTACATTTTGTAAACACATCACTGATTTAAATGTTTTTTGTTTTTTTAAATCCACCATTGACGTGACAATGTTCTAAAATGATCATCTTTGTACTCCATTCTAGGTAACCCAGAATGATTCAAAATTATCCTTTTTTCCCCAAATCACGGAGGACCAAAGATGATTGCTAAAACGAGTCAGGGTGTCTGGGGAGTCCGAGCTCAGCTCATTTTTAGAAACCGATTTAGGTGGCTTAAATCACTTGTGAGGCCCCACACCTCCTCTTCTGGAGAAGCATCCTGCAGCGTGGCAACACAGCAGAATGAGATTATAAGTGCCGATGCTGAACAACAACCGCCTTGCCCTAGCAACACACTTAGCAACAGAGATGAATGAACGAATCAAGCAAGAGTGGAGCAGCTGAATCTACATATCTGCACAGTGAGAGGCTGTTCTTCCTTAAGAATATATAAAAATGAATAGTTTTATGAAAGTATAATAGAGGGGTGCTTCTTACATACTTAATAATGATAGTATTTTTTTTACAATTATGTAATGGTGTAGAACCATATATATGTGCATTTTTAGAACCACACCAGTAGATGCAAGGCATCACAGAAATATGAACTATTAAAACAGTATTATGTATTTTCAGTGCACATAGTGTAATTTTATAGCACAATAAAATAACTACGTTGCCTTCAGTTGTTATACAAATGCCATATCAAATATGACTTAAAAGAAATTTGACTTTGTAACTTAACGTCTTGAAATTGGGTGTCTGTCTCTTTAAAAACTCATGCCTTTTCTGAAACTCCATCTTCAGGAATTCATCACAACATGGCTCCTCTATTAACCCTTTAGCAACGTTTTTACCAGCGTTTCACTGAGAAGCAGCTCCTGTAATGAGCTCAGCAGATGCGCCGTTTCACCAGGTGTTTGCTAATTGCTGCTGGCTAGTCTGAAGGAGCTGAAACTGAAACTGCACCTCTGATGAGCAGCTGCGTCTGAAAGGCATTGCTAGGTCCAACCAGGCGTTTTGCACAGCTGAACGGTTGCCATGGGAGATTAAAGGAGTTCTCAAACATGCACGAAAGAGTCAAGACGACACAAAATAACATTATGACATGAATGTGAAGCTAAAAAAGAAGTCGTCTTTTAGTTTTACAAAAAATGAAAAGCTAACATCATTGCATTTTAATTGGATTCTGTAGGACAGACCGGCACAAAGCTGCACAAGGGCACCAATAGGAAGAAAAGATCCATTCTAACTCTGGTTGAATATTTATCAGGTTTTGTTTTTCTGCCGGAAGATGAACCTCCTCCACTGTGAATGTTATCCTGATTAAACTGGTTGCAAATAAACCCCACTTTGCTCAGTCTTTATTTCTTCTTTTCAACCATCTTGTTGTCTTCAAAACCTCTCTTGAGATTTTAGCATCTTAATCACCAAAAATGTACATTATGTGTGTAGGTGAAACTCCATTCAATTCACTTCAACATTAAATTGCTGCGTGCTTCGATATCGCGATGACAAATTTAATTCGGCGCCCAGTGTTGGTGTGGCTGTAACTCTTTAAGCCTGATCCGGAAACGCTTCCTCTCCAAACGGCATGGAGTGGGCGTCCGCATTAATCCCCTTAATCCATCCCAAAGCATGTTTTATAACGTCCATCTCTCCCGCTGACTATCGTGGAGCTGTTCACCCCATTTCAACAGTGACCTCGTGGCCCACTGCGCACTTTGCATAAATGTGGTAGCGCATCATGTCAGATGGAGCAATCGATCTGAATCCCAGCAAAAGAGAAAAATAGAACAATCTGATTCCCCTCAGCTCATCAACTCCTCAACAGACTGCGTCACCGCCACACGTCACTTCAACTCTTCTGAAACCAATCAAACATGATCAGAAGCAAGAGGGCTTTTGTTTACTCTATCACCACTGCGAGTGATCCCCCCAATTTTTTTTTTTTTTTTTTGGTACAGTTTGTCCCCAAGTCTGACCCAGTCAGAGGCGGCCAGCTGTGCAACGCGCTAAAATAATGTCATCATTTGCAGGATGAGATGAGTCATCATCACTCAGGGAAACAGAACCGTGTGGACTCAAACGTGTTTACACGACGCCCTTTGTTTACCACTCCACACTGAACCCGTCCACAGAGTGTCATGTCGTCTTCTCATAAGCCTTATTACTTTTACAATAAATATCTCGATTTAAACAAAAAAAAAAGAGAGAAATGACTGAATTTTCTGGGGGTCTAAAAGGAGATTTTATTTTATTTTATTTTTTGTTCTGTTTCTCCAGGCACTCCCACAGAGATTGTTTTTCTTGGGCTCAGAGACGCATTAGAACAACTTCAGCCTCGACGGAGATGCTGCAAACCGGAAAACCTTTAAAGGAATATGACCGATATTACTTTTAAATCTCGTTTCTTGGGAGTCACGAGCAGTTTCACTTTCACTTAATGACGTATGTTAGTTTGATTTTCTTGCTCATAGAGCGAAAAAGACCCGAAACGCCTACCGGAATGCTTGAAGCGGATGGGGTTTTTCTTTTTCGCCCTCGTCAGCTGATGATGCACAAAGCGGCTTGTTGCTCTGCTGCTGCTGATGCTGCTGATGCTGCTGATGCTGCTGCTGTCGGTGCCAGCCTCGGCTCTGCCGGACGGATGCAGACTGAAGGGGGAGCTGAGCGCTTGCAAACTGTCGACATAAACCGACTGGGCGGGAATCGGGAGCTCTTACGATGATGATGATGATGAAGATGAGCGCCGAGTGCGCCTGACAGTGTTACATAACAGCGTTACTTAACCAGCAGATTGGGGAGTTGAAGGAGGGGAAACTCAGTCAAGTGGAAATGGCTCAGATGAGTCGTTTTGCATTTTTTTAACTCTAGATTTCTCAACGCGTTTCCTCAAGGAAAAGCAGGATCTTTGCTCGAAGCGGGGCGGGAGAGTTGTTGAAAGAAATGATCACAGTGACGCTGAACTAATTGTTCCGACGTCTGAATGGCATTTTTTTGACAAACTGGCGTTACGGCATCGCAACTAATATCCACGCAAATAGTTTTAGGCTTTTGTCGTGTTGAGCGCAGACAGGCCAGGTGAGAGCGCGTGTTCTCTCCATGGTGCTGAAGCTGATCGAGAGCCTGAAGTTCAGCCATCTTAACACGAACGACGTGCTGTTGTTTTTATGGCCGACTGACTCAAAGACTCGTCTCGATGTTAGAAATTAAAATGTTAGTGTGGCTCGACCTCGCTCTTGCATTGCGGGATGCAAGCAGTCAAACACACACTACACACACACAGCTGTACATCGACTTCCATTCATTTTCCGCAGCCTGACCTTTACCATAACCATAACCCCAACCCTATCCATCACAGACCTAACCCTAACCCATAAACAGCATTTCCCCTCATGGGAACCAAGAAAATGTCCCCACAAGCAGCAAAGGTCCCCACAACCCCACATTGTAGACAGCAATAGGTCCCCATAAGAATATAAAACCTGGTACACACACACACACACACACACACACGCACGCACACACACACACACACACACACACACACACACACACACACAGGACAGTAGTGAACACACTTATTCTAGAGCTGTCCTGTAGAACTAACATTTTAAGAGCTTAATTATGTGTAATATGCACTACAACTACTACTGAGTAAAGAAATTCTGATTCTTGTGTGGTTCAGTTCCTGATCTATGATGCGGGGAAACTCTGTGTGAGAAATATATGTGTGGCTGATCTCACCATATTTAGGAAGTAATTATTATTTTTTGCATGAAGCTGATCCACTATGGAGGACCAAAACTGACATAATAAGAAATAAAAGCATAAATATATATTTAGTTTTTCCTTGTCCTTACACATGAGTTTGTATATGTATTTGTAAATGTATATATATTTTTTTCATTTCCCCTAAACATGTGTTTTTTTTTCAAGAAAAGTAGGTATTTTGTTTTGTCTTTTCTTTATACAAGCCCTCCTTCTTTTGTCATTGCCTCCTCTCTTTTTTCTGTTTGTCTTTTTTCAATTTGTACTTTTCTACTTGTCCTTTTTCTACTTGACATGACATGCTGAGAAGGTTGTTTCTACCACCAGGGAGAGAACTAAAACATGCAGGATGTCGGCCCTTGAGGACCAACTTTGGGCACCACTTCTGTAGAGTTTAAACACTGGGGTCAAACCAAAAGAAAACTGCGCCTCCAGTGGAGCCATGGAGAAAGAAGGAGACCATTGCTGATTCAGTAAGTCTGATCATGATGAGCTTAATTTGATCTGTGCTGTGAACTAAGAGCTGTGACTTAGTTTGTGAGATATGGTCACTTTCATCAAGTGAAAACTTTGCATCTTGTATTGATTTGCTCTTAGAAAACCTTTTTTTTTTTTTTTTTTTTTTACAATTTGAAGCATTTAAAACGTTTCTCTTTTCATTTTCTTGTGTAATGTAGATGCTTGATGTACTTTCTGACATATTTGTGATTAGTGTAAATTTGACTCATAGCTTTAAATGAACCAAATTTAAAGCTATGAGTCAAATTATGGCTTTTATTTGACTCATTATAGCCACAATGAGTCAAATTAAAGCCTTAATGCTATAATTTAAAGTTGTAATTTAGCTTTAAATTACTGGAATAAAACAAATTGTTTTCTTCCAATTAGTTGGAATAAAACATCCTAACTAATTGGAATGTTTTATATATTTTTTAATAACATTTTTTTGTTTCTTCTATAATCTGCCAAATTAAACACACCGCTGAGCAAAAAATCTAAGACATCACAGTTCAAGATGTCTCAGGAGTGATTATTCTGCAGTTATGTATGTTATGTTGGAAAATAAAAACTTTGCATAGCCTGTGGAGAGAACAGTGAGGGGTCAAAAAATAGGACTGGTTTTATGCCTGCAATAAGACATGAAAAGCAGAGCAACATTCACAGATATTCTGCTGTCATGGAAACACATCCCCAGTATTTGCATTGATGACTTTACTGGGAATTTGGCGAGCCGTGCAGATTTGAGACAGCCAGATCCTCCTTTTTCTCTTGTCCTTTTTCTGCTTCTCCGTGTGCATCTTTATGTTAATGAGGAGAGCCGCCTTCTACAGTATGTCCAGCTCCTATTGGCCAATAGAGCTTTGGAACCAACGTCACTGCGTCAGACGTTGTGGGGCGTTTATGTCTCGCGCATTCGCTCGGTGCCATCTTTAGAGGCCATAGACCAAAACAAACTTTACCCCGGTGTTTTTGTTGTGTTACCGACCGCAGTGAAGTTAGTTTCGAGTTGGAAGCGGCATTTAGCTAAAGGTTGATCCGATTTATGAGCACTATTTTCGGCCAGCAGTTCTCAAGCTCCCTCCTTGAGAACTGCCAACAAATTTCCAAACCAAACACTCTTCTCAAACAAATATTAATAAATGCCTTGCCTTGTGACCAACTGACACAAAAAAGTGGTGATTTATGCTTTTACCTGTGACACACTACCCTCTTTTAAAATGTCAAGTCATATTCAATATTTCAAATAATTTTAATATTAAATAATATAATGTTTTCTTCAATAGCTTCCATATTGTGTGCCACATTGACTAGAAATCAGTGAGTAATTGTACTAAACTGTATATATGAGACACATGCATTTTTATTCCATTTTATTTTATTTTTTTTTGTTACCTATTTTATTAGTTTAAATTGAGTATTTCTCCTCAATAGCTTCTAGGTCATGTGACCTATTGAGTCAAAATCAGTGTGAAATTGTTCTACCAGTCTGTACAGATGAGGTACACAACTCACCACCAGGGAGTGGTCAGTGGACAGCTCTGCCCCTGTCCTCACCAAAGAGTGCTAAGAGCACCTATGGACACCGTTGTGCTTGAACACGGTGAGTATTTTTCCCAGAAGTTAGACCCACATCAGCCACATTTAGAAACTGGCTCTAAGCCGTCTGCTTGATCTATTTTGAACTGTGAGTGAGGAGGATCCTCTTAAACTTATAATTGCTTGCTCTGTTCATAAGGAAAACATTTAACAACATCTAACATTATTTCCTTTTCACATTTGAACTCAGTGACAAGCCTGATGCACTAAGCAGATCATCAGCCAAAGTATTTTATGTCTAATCTCGCCTTATTATTTTTTCCTTTCCTCATTCTCTAACACCTCCCATCTTTACTGTGTGTTTATGAATCGCCCCTTTGTGAGATCTTCTGTTTACTCTTATCACTGCAGCATAAAGTAACACGCTGCCCAAAACATTTGCAATGGTTCTTGAGTTTGCTTCCTTGATTGCATTGCAAGACCAACTAATGTTCTTCTTCCAGTTTAGTTGCGTTTTGTCGCCCTCTCCTGGTCATTTTGGAGTAAATTAGTTCCCCTCCCCCCTCTATTGTGTTATTAAGCATAATGCAATAATAATAATAATAATGATTAAAAAACTTAATAAAAGTAGCAGCATATAATAACTGAACAATTTGCCAGTCCTTTGTGGGACTTGAGTTAAGGTCAGATTTAAATTAAGACCAGATCAATTTTTGGTCTCTTGAACAGAAAAAATGTTTTTTACTCTCTTACCATAAAACTAGGATTTAATTTCCTTTCTTGCCTGGACTCTATGAAAGAATGTCATGTCAAGTTCAACTTTAACAGTTAAATTCTTGTTAAATACTTTAGGCTATATGAATAATAGTCAATAAATCTGAATTTTAGTGAAAAGTTCTTTTATTTCAGGAACTTTATCACTGATTGAACACATTATGTAGATTAATTACACACATGGATGTTTGATATCCTTTATTTCTATTGAGTGTAACGGTTTTCCCCCTAACAGGTCATGAAAACAGGACATTTAAAATTAGATTATTGAATCAAACCAATAAAAAAATGCTACTTTTAAATGTGAGCTTAATGAAAAGTATGCATAATAGCTACTTGAAGGCTATTATTTTCAAGAGGTACTTGATATGAATCTGACAAGATTCATCAAGACATTCTTAATTATTGAGTATGACTGTCGTATCTGTGCTTTGAAAATGGCTGAACAGACCGAATAAAACTGGATATAAATATGTGTGATTTAATTGTAAAAAAAAAAAAAAAAAAGTAAAAAAAAGACTGGAATCACCAAAAAATGACAACGTACTTGTATTTTTGAAGCTTTGTGGCACAATTAAAGCTGCAATATGTAACTTACACACACACACACACAGACACACACACACACACACACACACACACATATATATACTTAATTTACATAAATGTAAATTAAGTGAGCTCCTCCGTTTTCTCTTTGTGCTGCTATTGCTGCCTACACAAATGAAACAAAACAACCAATCAGAGCCAGGGGGAGGATCTTAGCGCTGTCAGTAAACCTTGTGAACGTGCTGCTAAATGTGCTAAAGGCAGAGAACCAGCTCACCTTTACGTTAAAACCGTTCATACGACATTATTGGTTGCTCTGCTAACTTAGCCTTAGCTTTCACAACAGTCTCTGCTAACATGGAGAAGCTGTATCATAGCAGAGAGCCACTATGGGGGGAGTGGAGGTAAGCAGCACGCACGTGGAGGTGATTGACAGCGCTTGGATACGTCATATCTGATTTCAGTATTGTATACTAAATGCTGACTGATCGTCATCAAATGAATGGCTGTAACAGAACTGCTAAACTTTCAAAGGCCTTGTGATGCGTCATATATATTCCATAAGCATCACAGTGTAATAAATGTAATATATTGTTATATTTTCCATGAAGTCGCTTTAGAAAAGCTCAAAATCGTGGAACTTCCCCAGATCACATGAACGCACCGTTGAGCTTCAATCGTGAGCTCCGTCGGTCCATAGAGCCTTCTTGTAATAGATGATGTCAACCACTAGATGTCGCCAGAGTCCTGCGATGTGTGATTGATGCGCCCATCAAGCCCTTAGATACTTTTAAGTCGAAAAGTGTTTTGTTTACCGGTTAATTAAAGACATTTCTACGAGTTTGTTAATGTGTTGAGGGAAAATAAATTCTGGCTGACATGGGATCTGGTTTATATAAATATTTTTCATTTTATTATTTTTTTGTTTGTTTATTGTTGGTTTGTTGTTGCTGTTTTCTTTTATTTTAATGCATTCGACCATTTCTACCATCGGGTAAACAAACTGAAATGTCAGACACGTTTACGCTTCAGAAGCGTCTCCTCCTCATGGTGGACCTCAGTCTGTATTTGCGTGTTTAAAAATAATAATAATAATAATAATAATAATAATAATAATAATAATAATAATAATAATAATAATAATAATAATAATAATCTTATCAGATCAGATGAGGTTGGGATTGGGAGACTTTGCGATAAGTCTGGACTCTGTGCGGACTTCACTTTGGTTCTGCAGACATGCCTCTGCTGATAAGACATGTGCTTTCAGTTTAAAGCTCAGAGAGGACAAGTTCGGGTTTGGAATAAGAATTACTTTCTTCCTCGCGTTATTTGAGTCTCTCCCCCCCGTCTTCTGTTCTTTTTTGCAGGAGCTTAGATTGCATGTTGACGCGATGACGCCCGACTTGTTTACTCCTCTGAGTCCTGTCTGTGTCACCTCCGGCGGTCCGCAGGCTGCAGCCGCGGCTCCGTGGAGCTCTGTGACATGAAGATTGTTTAGGAAGCCCTGCATTTGAGCCACCATGTGGGCGTGTTTCTCTCAGGCCCAGCAGTCTCTCCGCTCTTGTGTGGAGTTCAGAGCGAGGAAAACGCATTTCTTCTGCTGCGACCGCAGAGCGCAAAAGGTGGGAGCTCTCCGACTCTGACGCGCACGGACATCATCTCCCACCCCGGGCTCCAGGCGCTTCACCAACAAGAGGGAGGTTTACCAAAAAAAAAAGAAAAAAAAAAAAAAAAAAAAAAAAAAAAGGAAAAAAAAAGAAAAAAAAAAAAGAAGAAGAACTCATCATCATCATCATCATCTAGCCATGGACGCATCTCGGTTCGCTGCGGTGCATCTGGGCCTGCTCCTCGTTTTGCTTGGGAATGTACCGTGTTTCCAGTCTGCTGCTATCATCTCCCCCTCTGCGCTGAGGAGGAACAGGGAAGCCAGGACCTCTCATCCGCACGGACAAAGGTCACCCAGGCTCTTCAGAGACATCCTCGCTTCCTCTCACCCCGCGGCGGGACACCACAAAGACGGAGAGGTCCCAAAGGACGCCGTGGTGCCGCACGAGTACATGCTCTCCATATACAGGACGTATTCGGCGGCGGAGAAACTCGGACTGAACGCGAGCTTCTTCCGCTCCTCAAAGTCTGCCAACACCATAACGAGTTTTGTGGACAAAGGAACAGGTTGGGGTATTTTTCTCTCTTCTTTTTTCTTTTTTTCTTTTCTAGTCTGTTCTGATATACCGTCCTCTTGGAGCCGGTTAGAGTAGGGTCAAGATCTTTTTACGCACACTTCCAGATGAAGCAAAAAAAAAAAAAAAAAAAAGAAAAGAAGAAAGAAAGAGCATTTAAGGACGCGCTTTACGCGCTCAAAATCTAATCAAATGTTTTTGAATTTTGAGACAATGCACCAGGGCTTCAGGTTTATTTCGGTTCGTGTGAAAACAGGCGACTCCTTTGCCACTTCTCGTCTCCTTTCTTTCAGACGATTAACTCTGATTCAAATCCCCGTCCTCTGACTCCGTGAAAACCACAACAGTTTTTGCGGAGAGACGAACCGAACCGGTTGGATTCAGAGCGTCTTGCGCAGCCCACCGATCTGATAGTATCATCACTGAACATGCTAGAAGCCAAACAAGAAGAAGAAGAAGAAGAAAACTTCTGCAACGTATTAAATCACCGGCTTTCGCTCCATCCGGATTTTACGCACGGTGGAAAGCAAACAAAAGCACACTTAAGTGCTCAGATCGTATGAAATCTTGCTATATATATTTTTTTTCTGAATTAAGCTAAGGCTGCATTTTTTTTTTTCATTTCTCAACTATTTTTGAGAGAGAACAAAGTTTAATTGGTTTTAAATGAACACTACGGTGAACTAATAACGGACTCTCTCTCTAAGTGAACGCTGTCGGTCACTGTCAGCCTCCAATCAAACATGTGGAAGGGTTCATGTCTCCGTCGTCGCTTCCTTCGCTTTTCCTCCTCTAACAAACCTTCAAAACAGAGTCCAGCCCCCTCACCCCACACCGCAGCCACCACTTATTAAAACGTACAATCTGTTGCCATCATGGTGTCCAGTAGAAGGTCAGCTTGTGCCAACAAAGGGGGGTCCGGAGGGGCGAGTGGAGGGGGCCTGGGGGGGCAGACCGCAGAGCGGGTCGGTGTGAGCAGCAGGTGTTTGAGTCAGTTATACATGTGTGACCAAGTGATAGGAGCAGCTTGCGAGAGCAAACACAGTCCGATCAACACAAACACGCACTTTGCAAAGGCAGGAGTTAATCTTTGAGGGAGAAATAAGAAATGAGTCTTTTGCAGAGTCCCGACGCGCCGCAGGCTGCAAAACATCCCAACGTCTTGATGCTACATGCGAGAATCAATACTTTATGTATATATATACTGTGTGTATATATAAGAATTTTGATTTCTGTAGACACTTTATCGACTCTATGTTTTGTGCAATCCAGACAATTTAGAGATTTCCATGCCGCTTCCGACGGAAGCTGCTCCAGCTGAAGGTTTTGGAACCCGGTGCCAGAACTGAAAACCTTGGCGTTGCGCACCAAGCCTGGAAGGTTTAACTTTCATTTTATCGTGAGCTCTCTGTGTGTGTATGTGAGTTGGTGGCCCAACGAATGACGGTTAAATAAATAAATGTATTTATCGCCCCCCCCCCCCCCATTAGCTACGCAGCTGATTTTAAGCTTGATTTGCGCGTAAAAGATCTAATGGACGTTGTTGGTTTCTGGCAGTGGGACTTGGTTTGATTTATTTTTTAAGAGGAGTTGGGGGTGCGTGCTGGTTAAAGAGGGGGTTTGGGGGGGGTGGACGTGTCAGGCTCTCTCTTGTGATTCTGATGTGATGTGTCAGTGGCTCTGACCCCGAGCTGGACCCTTCAGAGGGGCAGCTTGGCATCGGAACGGCTGACTGCAGTGTTTGAACTCGGTGATCTAATTGAGTGTTCATGTCATAACATATCAAACACTGTCTATTCTCCCGTAATGACCCGGCCCGGCCACGGTGGGCAGATCCCCGAGAAAAGAGAAGAGAAGAGAAGAGAAAGAAAGAAAGAAAGAAAGAAAGAAAGAAAGAAAGAAAGAAAGAAAGAAAGAAAGAAAGAAAGAAAGAAAGAAAGAAGAGGGGAAAATTAGAGCGCTTCCTCCTCTGTGAAGTGGTTTGGATTTTTTTTTCTCCCTTCTTGTTTTACTGCGGAACCTCCCTTTGCGAGCACCACTTTAATTACGGAAACTTAAGTTCTTGCAGCTCGAGCGCCTTTGGTTGCTTTTTGGTGTTGCTTTCAGCCAGCAACCCCCTTGCTCCCTCTCTCTCTCCCCCTCTTTCTCTCTCCCTCTCACCCCCCACTAAGCGCTGCGCTGCATTCTAACCTGCAGCGTGAAGCTGGGCTGAGCTGGGACTCGGTTTGAAATCGCAGCATTGTCACATTTTTGCGTAAAACTACCTGCGCGTCTTTTGCGCGTCATTTTACGCACGCGGGAGCAGATTTAAAAGCAAAAAAACAAAACAGAAAACTGAGAAATCCATGTCTCTGTTTGCTTTAGCAAATATATATATA
>CAEFZX010031104.1:0-16160 GCA_903066825.1 Alfaro cultratus | reverse complement strand
TTCTGGAGCGCAACGCGAAGCTCGACGTCATTCAGAGGTAATATATTAACTTGACATTAACAAAGTTACAGCGGGACAGATCATCCGGGAAATGATGAACAGGGAGATTCTGACTAAAACTACCTTAATGACGGACAAATTCTGGGATTTATTATGAGTCTCTGCTTATTTCCCGGCCCAAATGAGCAACTTCACGTTCAAAAACGAGTCTAAAGAGGCGAAACCGACTCATTCAATTTGCAAGCGACATTTTGAAAAACAAAAAACAAAAAAACAAGCCGCTTATAATAATCGAACTTGACTACAGAAACTCAAAATAGTTCCTGTTTTTCCACCAACAAAATGTTCATCTCCCTCCATTGTTTCTGTTTCTGTCGCATAGAGACGTCGGTCACTGGACAAGACGCGTAGAAGAAATACAATTAAATAACAAAAGAAGGTAGTAACGCAAAGTGGTTTTGATAAGTAACTGTAGTCTGACTACTGGATTTGAAATAGCAACGAGTTAGATACCAGTTACTAAAAATAGAGGTCTGACGTCCACTGACATCAGATCCTGACAAATCCACCTTTCATTTTTGTTAGGCTATAATGCCAAAACCACAACTGAGATAATTTTTTTTCTATAAAGCTGATTGCTACATTTAGAACAACTTGTACCCTGCCAACTTATCAAAACAAAAACAAACAAAAAAAAGTCCTACCGTAGAAGGAAGAGTGATCATCTGAAGCTGGACTGGGTTTCTCTCCCTTTATAATGTCTCTTGAACAAACTCCTCCTCTCTAACCGACAGACTTTCATGAAACCATCATGTTGAATTTCAGTGGAAGAGTGTGGCCTCATGTTTGTCACATAAGCAGGTAGGACAACAACTGATTTATTGTGCAAGAGGAAATGAAAAGCACAAACAGCGAACCTGTTTGCAACTTATTGTGTAACACTTACCTGAAAGTTCACGATTATAATCATATTTCGATAGAACTCATAAATTTAGTCAAACACACCTGGGTGGAAATCCAGAGCTCCTCAATCTTGAAAGGTCTACCCTAGTGAAAAGAAAATTGTATATTAAGTATATCTTAAATATACTTAATTTTTCTGAAATACATTTTTAGTAGGCTATCAAATGGATATACTTAAGATTATATAAAAAATGTAAAATAGGTACACTTTTAGAAACATGCTTCCAGTGCGCTTTAAAATGTATTTTTGGTACACAGTCTAAAAAGTATATTTTTTCAAAAATATACTTTAAGTTCCAATTAAATATATTACTAATATTATACTTTGGATAATCCTTTTAAAAATACGCTTTGAATGCATTTGTAAAAATGTATATTTTAACTGTATATTTTAAAAATATTACAAATTGCCATATTCTCGTTTAACTCTCTGAGCCACATGTTCAATCAGCAGAGTCCATGTAAAGGAGTTGGTTTTATTTTCAAAAATGAACAACATACAGACGGAAGATCTGTGTTTTCTGGAGGATGTGGATTTTTATTATGTCAGTTTTGCTCCTCCATAATTATCAAGACTCGTAATATTGGCGAGTTTGAAGAGCGCCTCTTCTCCTTCCCGGCTTCTCGTCTTTTTATGGCGCCTTTCAAAAAAACTGAAAGTGTGCATTACCGCTTTCAGGAATGCACATTTTTATATAAACCTTTTTATATAAGTAAGTTTTAACTAATGATTTAAAAGAAGACAATGAAGAGTTCTGTCTGGTATTTACAGGAAGAGCATTATCATTAATGTCCTTCTGTTCCAGTCAGGGTCTGGAGTGTGAACTGGAGCTAATGCCTTTCATTTATAGATCTTAGATCTGAAAACGGACTGGGTAGCGACAGCTTCCGTGTTTTAGTTAAAAAACTGAAAACAACAGATCACATTCAGAGAGATGTAAAAGTGAAGAAACCGTCTGCATTTGTCAAGGACTAGCATTGTTTTTGTTGTAGTGCCACTAAACTGTCAATGTTTGACGTTTTGAGGCATGAACACATTATTTACTACTGTGTTAAACAACGTTACAGTAAGTTCCACTATAAGGACTGTTAAATTTTGTTTATCCTTTGTAATTTTAATAAAATAGTAAAAGATTACCAAGACACCTAAAAAGGCATACTTCATTAGCCTAAAGCAGGAGTGGAAAACTCCAGGCCTCGAGGGCAGCAACTTTTAGATGTGTCTCGACTCTCTACCGTAGACATATATAAAGAATTCACTTTAAAAAAAAAAAATCTGTCTGTTCTTATAGCATTGACATGCAAGAGGAATCTGTGTATTACTGGTCTGAAGTAACTATGTTTGTTTATGGTTCATCTGATCAGGTTCTAATGAAGTTGAATAAAACTGTGTTCCTTCGAATCTGTGTGGTTCTAATTTTAATGTTTTCACAAATCTCCGTCAGTAAAATTGATTTTTTGGGGTTTAAAATAGCTTAAACTCAATATAATCTTCATAGAACAAAGCTAGCTAAATAGAATACAGTACTGGTAGCAGTTATTACAAAAAGTGCTGATGAAATTAATATCCACATTAATGTTTATCAAGCAAGATAAAAATCCAGTTTTGTCACGTTTTCTCATGTCATCATCTTGAACTGAATAATAATAATAGACAGATGGATAACTGAGGAGGTCAGGATATTACAGTGTCACAAAGGCATAAAGTTACATAATTTTTAATAGCTTGGAAAAATACTGAAACCCCCCCCCTGAAAAAACAGTACACCAAAATGTTAGCTCTAAAGAAGTTACAAATTCATCACACGCTTACACTTATCAGGTAGAAAGACTCATATAAAAAATGTTGCATAAATGTGATCAAAGCTCCTTTTCCCAAAACATTTTCCAGAATGCAAGGTGAAAATATTTAAAACTTTGTCATTTTCTGTTGGAGTAATTGATCTCGCTTTGGTTTCGCTCCAGTGTGTCCATCTATTAGGCGTCTGTTCAGTTGTAGTTTAAGTTAGTCTTCAATTTTGCTTATTTGTGTTCACAGAGAAAGAAGCCTGAGGAAGTTTGTCATTCATCTTGTTTGTTTCTCTCAGTTTCCTCAGTCAATCCACATGTTTGGTCCAGTCCAGTTTGGTTTCTTGTTCATGCCGTTAACAGTGGGATTCATGATGCAGTGGACAGTCTTAGTTTAGGCCCTTTGTAGTCTTCTCTTTAATGTTCACCTCTTCAGCTGATGTAAGATTGTCTACTTTCAGTGTATTAGTTCACTCACTTACAAACCCACGAGTTCAAATTTAGATTTCAGAAGAATTACCAGGATAAAGTACAGCATCCATTTGGACTCAATAAAAGTCCAAAGTGTTTCATTGTTTATTAGACCATTTGAAATGGGACTTGAATGACGACACTGCTGACAGTCTGTGCTTTAGTTTAAAAAAGAGTCTTCGTTGTGTCATACGCTCTCCGTTGCTTTTGTTCTCCAAATGTTTGGATAAAATGCTTTTAACATGTTTCATTGAATTCTTTGTAGTGATGTCATTTTCTCCTGTGTTGGTCTTTAACAGTACCAAGCTTTTATTTTTTGATATACAATTTAAAAAAGATCTAAAATCTGTCAAACTCCATTTGCAACTGAATCATTGAACTTGAAGTGAACTTTAACGCCATCTGTACTTTTACTACATGGGACACTTCAAAATGTGATTACGTTTAGAACTGGGTATATTAGGATTCTAACTGTGATACTCCTTACTGAAAACTACAATAAAATGGAAGTTAATTTTGAAATCGACAGATAAAGAAAAAAATGTTCTTGTTCTTTTCTTTGTATTGTTGCTCTTCACCTCCAGTTCAGTTAAGAGTTTTTAAAAGATGTTGTGGCTTCCTTGGTTCTTCCAGCGTCACCACAGTTACAGAAGACTTTCAAATTATATCTCACGTTTGACTCTAATTCAGAAAATATCACCTGTTCTTGTCATCTACAATCATTTGATGATTTTCCCCATCGTTCCCTGTTCATTTCAAGATATATTTTTAAATTTGAACGGCTCAGGGCCATTATTCAGGAGGGCTGGACGGTAATGTTTTGATGGGATTACTGGGGTCACTGGCTGGTCCATAACCTACTGAAGTTACTCCTCTGCATCTGAACACATACTCTGTGTTTGGCTTCAGGTCTCTAACTGTGACTTCTTCATCTTTTTGTTCAATCTTCTGATTCCATTCATCTGCTCCATTGACACGGACGGCCACAGAGTAGGAGATGACGTTCTCTGCTCCAGACTTGGGAGGAGAAACCTTCAGAGTCACACTGTCGTGGTTGATGTTAACATCTGTCACCGTTTCAGGCTTTGAGGGAAGCGCATAGTCCTTATTGACAAGGAAGCCGTTTTCATAAAGGTAGATGGTTGAGCCTTCATGGTCATCATCTGTTAACCCGACTGACAGAAACTTTGTCTCTTTGTTGCCCTCTGCAAAATCAATGAAGAGTTTGACTTTGTCTATAGTTTGTTGTGCTACCATTTCTGAGGCATCCAGGTATTTCTTTTCTTTCTTTCCTTCAATACCTGCACCTTTATTATCTTGTTTGGTTCCTTTCAGGTAGGCTGATAAAGCTGAAAGAAATGGTTCATCTCTTCCCAGAGATGTGAAGACAAAGCACAGAATCTGAACCTGATCTTTACTCAAAATTTCCTTGTACAGCTGAGTTTCAGACTGGATGAAGATTGTGTTTTTCACCTTCTCTTTAAACAACATTAAGGTGTAGATTTCTCTCTCTTTCTGGTCGATCCACTGGTTCAGAGTTTTACTGTTGCAATGAGAGGAATGTGTCTTCTTCAGGATCTTTGTCAATTCATCCTCCTCTATTACTCCTCCTCTGATTAATGGGAGCTTCTCTGCCAAAGTTTGTTGGAATTCCAGCTTTAACTCAGCACACAAACCTTTAAAACGATTGAGCTTTTCTCCAAATTGTGAAAATGGTTGTAGAGTTGCTGTTTTTAAGGCGTCATTGCACCTCATTTCAAGCTCAGTGAAGCTCTCTAGGACACTCTGAACTTCCTGAACTAACCCTACACTAATCTGATTGACCAGTTTAGAAGCTGATGGACGTAAGCTCGTCAGTGGCAACATAAAGACTGTCATTGGTACAGCCTTTTCTTCGTTCTTAAACAGTTCTGGGAGAGATTTATATGTTTCTATTGCCTCCTCGAAGGTTGTAGGACTTTTATCCAGGCAGACATCACCGAAGAATTTGCAGGAGAACTGATCCACTTTTTTCTGATCTTCAGTATCCATCTTTACATCACCTCTTGCTTGTCCAGCAAACTTTGGTATTTTTTTGATCATTAGCTCTAAGTCCTTACCGTGAATGGCTTGATGATTTTCATCTTCAGAAACTTCCCGGTCAAATACAAAGAAGGCTTGGGCTCCATAAAGAATACCTGTGACGACATGAGTCGCCAAGCCTTTATCGATAATATCGCCATACTTCATCATTCCAAGGTGATACATGGACATCTCTTTGAATAGGTTAGTTTCTTTGTACCTCAGCGTTACTCTCTCCTGATGTTTGGAAGACTTGCTTTCATTCAGGTAATTTCCAGATCCTCCAACCCTAACCTTTCCACTGAGAACGCTTAGTTTCAATGAAGCATCCACATTGAGTGAGGAGGTTTTACTTTGCAGTGAATCTGAAGTAATTACTTCAAACTCATTAAAGTTCTGCTCTCTAACTTGAATGTGTTTTGACAGCATATCTTCATCCCAAAGTGTCATCCCTGCATGGGAGATAAAAATAGAAGATCAAATTCCACAATGACCTAAAATGATGAGATTGAAACAAGATTAGTAATTTGATCATTTTTACATTTTGGACTTTCGTAACCGAAATAATGCAAACTGGGGCACTCTATGGTTTACCTCAAAAGTTTGTCAATCCCTTAATAAACAAGGTGTAAAATAATGCTAAAACATACCAGTTTTTCACAATGAAACAACCTTTTTTTTAGTGGAAAAATATCCACTCAATAAACGTTTTTTTTTTTTTTTTAATCATTTTTTTTTCCGAAGAATTTTTTTTGCGGCACTGGTGGCTTGCATTTTTCCGCGGCGGTGGGCTGGCAGGGGGGGAGGGGGAGGGGACGTGCGGCGAGGGTCGCCAGGACCGGGAGTCGAGCCCGCGACGTCCGCGTCGAGGGCTGGGGCCTCCAGGCGTGGGGTGTGCTAAACCCCTGCGCCACCACAGCACACCCCACACGCAATAAACTTTAGTGGATATTTGAGTTGAACTGCATGGCCTGTTGCCCAGATTGCATTAAAAGATATGTGCCTGGGCACCAGGTTAATATAAAAATAAATAAAAAAATAAAAATATGTTCTCTAACCAAGAGTGTCAAGAATTGTATCAGCAGGAATATTTTATATTAAAAAATACAGAGATGGCCTGAAACTGGTGCAAAAAATGTCCACTATTGTTCCTGTTGTTCAAAGACCATGTTCCTTAGACAATCTACGACCTTTGCTGCATGTCTTCCCCTCTCTAACAACCTGTTTTCCTGTCTAACCACTGTCAAATAGAGACCATTAGAGCTGACAAAACATTTAAAAATAAGAAAGAAGAAAACCCACTAAGAGTCGGTCAGTAGGTCTGACATCAATCTAATTGGAATACATCTATAACCTTCCATGTGAGCTCTTACCAGTAACAAGTGAGTCGCTCCGCAAATCATACAGCATTCCCAGCGCGAAAGGCCGGCCCAGAGCTGCCAGTTCCACCACTCCATCAATGTCCATCTCTCAGTCTGAACTGAAAAAAGAGTCAAATGAAATGAAAATAAACTTTTATCTTCCCCATTTTAAGTTGTTCAGGTTGTTTCTTACTGTTGATGATACCAATAATCACAAAACAAGGCATTGAAAATGTATTGACTTTTCAGACAGCATTTACAGCTGCAGTATGTAACTTTTTATATATATATATATATAAATTGTTTTTTGCGTATTTATTAAAACTGTCACTGTGCCCTGACAGAATAACGTTAGACAGACAATCTGTGAAAAAGTCCTCTGGCTCTTTCCTGTGGTTTTACCGCCACCTGCAGAAATTCACCGCTCTCAGCCAGAAACAACCAATCAGAGCCAGGAGGAACATCTTAGCGCTGTCAGTCATGCTTGTGTACCCACTGCTCACAACCTCCCCTTTGCTCTCTGCTCCATTCCCACTGCTGCTCACATAGGGACATGGTGACAGTTTTAACAAACATGAAAAAACTTTTTCACAAAAGTTTCCTACTCCAGTTTTAAAGCCAACATTATTGGACTATATTTGATGTAACAATGACCAAGCGTTGTATTTGAATATACAGTAAGTGTTGTAGTAAACAAAAAAATAAAAACTGCAGCTTTTATTTGAAGATAAGGCTCTGAAGATATACATCAGCTTATTTTAGCACTGACCACTGATTAAAAGGAATCATAGTTTAACAGGTTACTGCTATAGTACTGGACATGTCAGAAGCATAAAGTTTTCTTTATGCTAGCAGTTAAAAAGGCAAAGCTCTAAACAATGTCTGCACTGTTTTTATAAATTTTCTGAAATTGTGAACAGCTGTAAATACATCTAGTTTTTATTCTACGACAGCTTGATGTGTTCAAACTGCAGCCTGACTAAATGAAAAGTTAAGTATATTTTCGGCCTGAAGCAAAAAAAAAAATGCCTCCAAACTCTGAATTAATATGATTTATTTCCAGGTTGTTTGCAAATAAAGCTGGTTCCCCTTGTCCCAAAATGCAAACAAAGGAACACAGAGCGAAAGTGTCCCTCTGTTCTTTAATAACAAAGCTGCAGGATTTTGGGAAAGCGTTGTTTGTGACTATTTTTGTTTGCAATATCACTATTCATACATGTCTATGTGAGGCTCCACTGGAGAAGCAGGGAAATTCTGGCCTCGGTTCTTAAGCTGCTGGCCCCGTGACCAATCACAGGCTAAGGAGATGAATGGAGGGGTCAGGAGCTCACTGTGACTCTGCATGGATCTTTTCAAACTTTACATTCTACAAGGTAATCTCATAATTAAAATTTTTATTTCAGAAAATAGTAAAGTCATATAGTTCAAAGTGCACTTAAGACTCTTCCTGACAAGAATATACAGTATATGCATGTTATGTCAACACTCTTACATAATCCAATGGGTTGAAGCATATTGTTGTAAATGTTCAGTTTCAGTCAACATTTGCTTTAAGCAACCTGGTCTTACCTGCACTGTATCCACAGCCGTCTAAACGTAGTATTGAGAATCCAGATAGCCGGCCAGCCAAGCTGTTAGCTGCTGAAACATAGCATAAGATGATTAAATACTTATCTTTATCAATAAAATAAACAATTTTAATCTGCTTTTCTTTTAAAAGTTTTTAAAAGCAACCTCACTGTGAAACGAGACACAAAAACTTTTTATTTTTACATTTGACAAATTAGAAAATGATTGAACATTAAAAGCTAACATGTTGTTTCATTGTACTTATAGTAACACAAAACACTAATGTTTACCATAGTGGTTAAAAGAACAATTATCAGAATAAAATCCATGGAAAATAGTGAGTTATTGTTAATAGAGCCGATTTGAGTTTCACCATTTTCTTAAATGCTAAAGATCAAAGATTAGAACATTTCCAAAGGCAAAACCGAGTTTTGACAACTAACCAGATGCAGACATTGTTTCTCTTTTGCAACATGTCCTTTGAATTATGCTTTATTATTGTGATGAATTGTGTTTTGTTGTTGTTGGTGAGGATGGACGCGGGTTGGACTGAAACAGAGGCAGGGGAGACACGACCACCTGTGTCACCTGCTCCGACGGGGAGCAGGTGTGTCACCTGCTCCGACGGGGACTCCGACGGGGAGCAGGTGTGTCACCTGCTCCGACGGGGACTCCGACGGGGAGCAGGTGTGTCACCTGCTCCGACGGNTGCTCCGACGGGGAGCAGGTGTGTCACCTGCTCCGACGGGGAGCAGGTGTGTCACCTGCTCCGACGGGGAGCAGGTGTGTCACCTGCTCCGACGGGGAGCAGGTGACACAGGTGGGGTAAAATACACAAAGGACAATCAAGGGAAAAATGAGCTGGAAACAATCAAGGGGTAAATGAGACAACACAGGAACTGAATCAACTAGAAAACAACACAGAAACTTAAATCCTAATAATTCTGTTTTATTTATTTATTTTCTTATGCTAATCGGTAGAAAACTTGCATAATATGCAAGACGATTGTTAACACCTGACATGGCTCAAAGCCAACTGAAGTACTGGAAAAACATCTATTTTATTATGTTGTCAGCATGGCAGTGATTCGTCAAAGTGGGTGTAGCTTATGAGCAAAAATGTAAGACTTGCCTTTAACCTTTGTAAAATTTCACAAAATATCTATCTAATTTAGAGGGCTAAGACATTCAAGATATGCTTCTTGCATAAAGTCTACTAATTTTACTTTCTATGAAGTTTGCAAATAATGCTAGCAGTATAAGCTCTGACTCTGACCAAATGTCTTAAAATGTGTCACTCTGTTCAGATCAATCTTACCTACAAAGAACACACAAAAAAGATTTGAGCTCTGCTTGTGTTTAATAAATTCATAAATACCGTACATATGGTAAACAACAACAACAGTTTTTATTTCATTTTACAGACTGTGGTTGAGAAATAATAGGACAGGACAACTGTTATCTGAACATTTGGAGATTAATTTAAGGCATTCTGGATTTAAAAAAAAAAAAAATCAGAATATTTGCCAGTATAAAGGTTAATTTTTGTACAAAAATCAATAAGTGTAAAGATTTCATTGACCATGTATAGATATGGTGATGTCAGAAGTATTTGGGAATTTTGTGATGTTTAAATATAATTTTTTGGGCTTTGGCTAGATATTATGAGCATTATGTTAATGTTTCATTAACAAAGGTTTGACCCATCAACATGGAAATAAGACAATATTATTATATAGGGATGGACATTAGAGAATACTTTAGTAATTTTATGATGAATTACTGGCATTTTTATGAATGTTTATTAGACTAAGTATGACATAAAATATATTTTTCTAAACACCACTGAAATTTGGAACATTGAAATGCATTAGTATAGTTCCACATGTAGATTTTATTATATATTAATATTATGGTCATTTCTTTGATGTATTATGGAATTTCTATGAGTTTATTGACTTGCCATGTTTTATATTGGAAAAAGAAACATTCCATCTAGAGATAAATGTATTTTACTGCAGATATAAATGTGATCATCTCAGAATGTTTAAGTATTTTCCTGCAAAATCTTGAATCTTTTATTTATTAATGGAGCTCTGTGTGGTATAAAATGGTGGTTGACTTTTTACTTAAAAACCATTGAACCTAGAAACTATAAAATATGATTCCGCAGGTAGACGTGACTATCTGACGATATTTTAAAAATTTCCTGAATTATGGTTAGGAATTAATTTATTAATTTGTGTGTTATAAAACAGTGGTGAACATTTTCTTTTTAAGCACTGAATGTTTTAACCTCATGAAAAACAGACACTATTCCATATGTAGGCTTTAGAATCTGGTGGTAATTTGCCAATTATTAGACGATTTATGTTTTTATTACAATTTCTTTAAATGTGACATTGTTAAAATTACTGTCAAACTTATTCATCGGAAAACATTAACATGTAGATACTTGTGATATGATTGAAAGTGTTTCTGTTGCAGACAAGGAGATATGAATTCATTTTTATGACTTATGGATTTTACACCAACTTTTGTAATTAGGGTTTTTACTGCTATTGTTTGAAATAACAGATAGCTAATTTTCATTAAAAACCCCATTTCATCTGGGGACATGGACATATGTTTGTGTTATTCTATATATAGACACAGTTATCTGGGTGTTTTCTTCATTGTGTACTTAGAGCAATGTAAGGTTCTTTTGTAGGACACATTTCAGCAACAAGGCATTTTAATAAAGTGAATTCTTTAGTAAAAGTGTGCCTTTACTTTTTTATTTTGCTTTTTTACAATAAACATACATATATTTAGCAAACAACTCTTTGCTCCAAGATACAACCAAAGTTTTAATAAAGATGCGAACAATGATCTGAGTTAAAGCTTTTGACACTTCCAAAGTGATGAGAGAAAAATTACATAAAAATACTGTTTGAGAAAGAGAATGATCGTCAAAGACTGAGCAGCAAAATCCGCTTCTGAGCTCTTAATTTCTTTCTCATGCGGTATCAAGTAGCGGAACGTATTTACCAGCAACTTTTCTGCCCCCCTTTCATTAACTCAATCTCTCCACTTTCTCCATTCATCAAGCAATAATTAGGGTCAAAGCCAAAATATTTTCAATCTAAATCCTCATTTTGTAATGGAGCCCTTTACTCTATGGGGAAGGAGTGAGTGGCGAACATGTTTAAAGTGCCTGGAAGAAAAGCAACCAAAAAACTACGCAAACAGAAAAACAAGTTTTTAAAAGATCTGCAAAATACGAGTCAAAAAATTGGCTAATTTGTCAATAAATTTAAGCATAAATAAGAAGAAATTGTTTCACAGTGAATTTTAGAATGAACTCAATATATAATAAAGTGGTATTTCTCTTAATTAATCCTATAATATGGAAAATCCACCCAACATGAGCATATTGTGGTAAAATGGACCTTTAAGACTTTGTATTTCCTATGTTTATTTGTGTTGCAGCTATTGTCACTGATTCTGTTTCAGATGGAAAGTTTTAGGGCTCTCTATAAAAATAGTCTTATCTACATCAAAACTAATAGTCATTGAAGTAGAATTTTATAAAGCAAATACATGCTCCATTGAACTTGACCTTCAGAACAACTTGTAAATACTTTTTCCCTACTTATCTGACCAAAAAATGTAAATGTCCTACCGTAGAAGGAAGAGTGATCATCTGAAGCTGGACTGGGTTTCTCTACCTTTAAAATGTCTCTTGAACAAACTCCTCCTCTCTAACCCGACAGAGTTTCAAGAAACATTTATTTAGTTAAGCTTTTAATAATCCAATTGGCACATTATTTCAAACATTTCCTACCTGCTGGAAATAGCTACATTTTTATTGTATGTTTTGGATAATTAACCTTTTCTGCATGCTTGTTCATGACATTGAGGTCTTGTGCGAAATTCGGTTCCCCTGTGAAAATCTGTGCCTGTGCGTCGGGAGCGCGCATTGCCTGTGCGTCGGCAGCGCGCAATGCAGCCAGAGAGGCGCTTCTGATCGATTTCTCGGTAAAACAACTCATGCAATCATGTCAAGGTTGCAACATTCAGTTTAATCGGCATCTGTTGTTTACAAAATTGTAAAATAAGTAAATAAACGAGGTCTGCTTACGCTGTTCTGTGTTACTTTAAACGCCAAGAGAATCGCTCTTTCTCCAACTGTTGTCACTTCAGCCTGACAGAAATAAAAGTCAGTCACCAAACACGGTTTTCCAACACGTTGTGTGTATTTCTAATTTTTTATTGCTGATATAAGAGGATGGAAGCTGCTGATAGCAGGACACAAAAATGAAGACTTCCTGAAAAGATGAGTGTAGACTTTGTGGTAAATCCTGTTCTAATGTGAAATATGACAGATTACTGGATTAAGGACATTTCTAGTAAACTACATGCTATCACACATAGCAAGTTTTGAGAATTTGTAAACAGTTGCTCTTTATTCTCCAAAGTTATGGGGGGAGGAGAGGAGAGAATGGATATTTCAGCTGCCTGTGATAATCTGTTCCCCCTCCATAAAATGGGAACAAATTAATTTACCAGCAAGTCTTTAACTGTGTTTATTCCTTTCTTCATCAACAATAAATCATGTAAGTTTGGTAACATTTGCTCCTTATTTGCCAGAGTTATGAGGGGGGAACCATATATTTTAGCCACCTGATATAATCTGTTCCCCCATAACATGGGAAAAATGTTATTTACCAGAAAGTCTTTAACTGTGCTTTGGAAACATCAATCATTTGGATTGTATATTTCCAGAGTTTGATGTGGTTAATAAATTACATTTTGAAAACAATGTCTGATATTTATCCTTACAAGACTTTAATATAAGGTAACTATGGAAAGATTGTTTAAATCCTAAAGGCCTCTTACCTTTGTGAAATGGAGACCAAATGTTTCCAAAGCGGTTTGAACGTCGTTTTAAACCAGAGCAGATTAAAGGTTGGTAGAAATTGGGCGGACTAGCCCTTTAGCCATTTACTGAACGGAAGCTGCATTTAGAAGCCATTAGCTTCACATGCAAAACAAGGTCAGAGTATAAGGGTTTTAGTGAAGGTCATGGTCAAATTAATTGCATGCCGCTATGGACATGCTAAGTTCTCTCTGTGCGGGACAGACAGAACTTCCGGCTCAGATGGCTTGTCAAAAATGAAATCATGAAGATCCAAATGGAGCGCTCGTTATCCGATTTTTCCATTTTCGGTTTGTGCACTAAATGGGAAATCGGATAACGAGCCACAAATCCGATTTCCGATTTTGGTTTAATAAACAAAAAACAACAACAAAAAATACATTTTTTTTTTCCAAACGAAAAAATTAACTGATTGAAAATACACGGACCATATTGTGAATTAAATAGTATATTTATTTTTTTAAAGTGTTTCTTTTTCTGTCCACAGCAAAGTATAAACATGTCTTTGTAAACAAAATTCAAGCTTAGTTCTTTAGCAGTAAGAAGTGGAACAATGTCTTCTGCGGTTATTGCGAAATAATATTTCTTCAGAAAAACACAGTGAAGAGTTTTTAGGAAGTACCAACAGATCTTGCATTTCCCCACAGAAATGAAACTTGAGTCTCAAGCTTGCTAAAGTATCTAACCACAGAAATGTTTAAACATGGTTCTGTGAAATGCCACAGAACCATGTTTAACGAAATCATTTCGTTAAACATTGTTTAACGAAATGGTTAAACATTGTTCTGTGGCATTTCTGTGAAATGCTAAAAGCATTAGAAGAAGAGCTCATGCAGCATTTCCCCACATTTGCTGAAGTAAAGCAGCATGGTGGTGCTTTACTTCAGCACCATGTAATTCTGTTATTCCAATGTAAAGCGAATGTGTTGGCTCAACTTAACTTTTAAGTTTGATTCAACTCATTTACTATAGTTGGACCCAATGTAATTTAATAGAACCAGCCCAACTACTTTGCAATGTTTTGCACCAAATAATTGACTTTACTTGATTAAGATGAATGCAAATTTAGTTGAAACCGCCTTATTTTACAGTGGTACCTTCACACTATTTAATTAAGTTGATTCAACTCATGAAAATAAAGTTAGCTCAACAAACATGCTTCATGCTCTTTCCATGATTGAACGTGATCCAGCGCTTCAACCACGTCCCATATACTTTCCATACACATTTCAGATCCCAGTAAATCAGTCTGACTATAATGAATCATGTAATCTCAACATGATTACATTTCGTAAACGTTAAGTTGTTGAATTTCTTGTTTATCCAACATGATTTTATCACGTTTTCGTTTGAAACATGAAATTATTGTGTTAAAAGTACATGATATTCTTTTGTTAATGTAATAACCCCCAAAGTTCATTTTTTTGAGTGTAGTAATATTTTCTTCGGCTAAAGGATGCGCAGACCAAGTAGCGCCTGCAGGATTTTGTCGGAAGGCAGGGTTGCCTGCAGCTGCGGGGCTGTACGCACTGTGCGTAGCTTTTTTCTTTACTATTAACAAAATTATGGGGAAAAAATATATCTTTTGTATCAAAACATCTTGTACGTAGCGCACATCTGTGTGAGTTTATGAGGGTGGGCATGCCAAAGCCTAAATGTTATTGGCCAGTTTAATTTTTCAAAGGTTTTATTGGCTCCAGTGGAGATTATTTGATAGTGAATTGACAGGAAAGTGGTTAATGAGGGAAGGAAGAAGACATCCGACTGTGTGCGAGGTTCTGGAGGGTTGCCGGTGTACATGAGCTTTTCCTTGTGGTTTTCCAAATGGAGAGCTGACGGGTCACCCGGTTGGCTGACTATTCTATATAGTGCATCCGCATTGTAATAGTGTAGTGAAACTGTACTGTCTCACAGTTTTTGGACATAATGGAGAAAGAATAAAATCAAAAACAACAATAATGATAATGATGGGGGTTAAATTCAGTCAAAAACTGGTTCGCTGTGTTTTCTCTTGAAGAATAAGTCTGTTTTTTCCAAACTGATTTTTTGATGTGTATAAGATCACACCCTTTCCTTGAAATTCAAACAGTCGGTTAGAGAGGAGGAGTTTGTTCAAGAGGTAACATAAAGGCAGAAAAACCCAGACCATCTTCAGAGGATTACTAGTCCTTCCACGGCAAGTAAGTGTTTTTTTGTGTTATATATCTTTACAAGTCCTTACAAGTTGCAAAACTTGTACAAGTTGAAGTTCAAAGTAAATGTAGTCACCTGTTTTACAAAACCTGAAATTCCACTTCAATAACTGTAATTTCTCTGTAGTTAAGATAACACTTTTTTATTTGATATGCAGTTAATTATTAATCGTTAGATCAGACTAATTATTTATTAACCTGATCTGTATCAGGTCTGCAACCAGTGCAGAGGGGATTTGTAAGGATTACAGAATGAATATATAGAAATATCACCTTTATATATTTTGAGTTAATTTTGAAGTCCATTGTGAAATGAATTCTTACACTCAAAAAAAAAAAAGATCTTTGGGGGTTATTACATTAACAAAAGAATATCATGTACTTTTAACACAATAATTTCATGTTTCAAACGAAAACGTGATAAAATCATGTTGGATAAACAAGAAATTCAACAACTTAACGTTTACGAAATGTAATCATGTTGAGATTACATGATTCATTATAGTCAGACTGATTTACTGGGATCTGAAATGTGTATGGAAAGTATATGGGACGTGGTTGAAGCGCTGGATCACGTTCAATCATGGAAAGAGCATGAAGCATGTTTGTTGAGCTAACTTTATTTTCATGAGTTGAATCAACTTAATTAAATAGTGTGAAGGTACCACTGTAAAATAAGGCGGTTTCAACTAAATTTGCATTCATCTTAATCAAGTAAAGTCAATTATTTGGTGCAAAACATTGCAAAGTAGTTGGGCTGGTTCTATTAAATTACATTGGGTCCAACTATAGTAAATGAGTTGAATCAAACTTAAAAGTTAAGTTGAGCCAACA